>LGRX02019804.1:0-26910 GCA_001247695.2 Cymbomonas tetramitiformis | reverse complement strand
CCTTCCTTCCCCCTTCCCTCCCCCCCTTCCCCCTCCCCCCTATTGCCTCCCATTTGCTCAAATTTCAAGCCAATTGCGCGCTAGCACATGTATTAATTATAAATGCCCCCTGGTGCTCCTTGCTTACACGTGTGCGTATCCTTACTTTTAGAGCCAATCACAAGCCTCCGTTCATATAGAATCCTTACTTTTACTTAGTTTCTATAGGTTCGCATCCCTGGCATATATGACCCACGTAACATGTAGGAAGCTTCCTCCTACCTCCGTTTGGTTACTTTTCCTTATTTATATTCGGCGTATAACTCTAAGGGCCAATAATCAACTACCATCTTTTATATATTAAGTGTGGGCATTTATAAGCGAAAAGTAACCAAACGATAACCATCTATAACCAAAAGTAAGCGACAGTAACCGAAAGTAAGGGTTCGATTCTTAGTAGTGAAATGACAAAAAAACGCATCTTTGAAACTCGTTAGTTTCAAAGATGCGTGGCCGATGCCTTCGTGCTTATGTGTGTTAATCCATATGAAATATTCCATGGAATAAATGTGAATATCCCGCACAAACGGGAAGCGCTCGGCCGTTTTGTAAAAATAGGGTGCACCCAAAATACAAAACGCATCTTTGAAACTCGGAAGTTTCAAAGATGCTTGCCGGTCGCGTGCAGCGGTAAAAGGCAAGTCAAAGGGTTTAGGATATAGAAGAAGTACAGGGGCCTTCTTTTCAAGCAGAACACGCCGTGAGTGCCTATTACAACGGCGCCCACCATTATCACAAGTGAGACAAACCTTCTTAAAGCTTTTCGGAGGCTTCCTCATGATGGCAAGCGGGAACGAGAGCGTTTGACCTGTGTGCACATTATTTGAACACGGGTCGTGAAAAGGACCACCGGTCATAGCCGGATGACATCAAGAAAACTTATTCTAAATTGACGATGAAAACGGGTTATTCTAAAATTATGAAAACTTATTCTATATTAATTATTTTTCCCTGGAGTCGCCTGACTTCCGAATCCGCTGTCACAAACTGCTGCTAACTTCTCGCCAGAGGGTCTTTACTTCCGAATTAACACTGAAATAAAAAGCCGCTCCGCGCAGGACATTATTGTTTTGTAAAAGAATAAAAACAGCAGTAAAATACATTCATCAAAAGATCAGTATGATAACCAAAAGTACGAATTATTGTACAAAGCTGTGAGCAGAACTGTTTTAGTGGCACGCGAACAGCCACCTAGCACTTGCGAACGCAAAACAATAATGAGTCCACTAGTCCTGACCTACGGTCAGAGCTTACTTATATCTCGATTCTCTGTCACATCTCCCAAAATTGTAACAGGCTTCCGCCCTGAAATCTTCATCTAGCCAATGGAAAGTCATTATTCCATGCCAACTTTAACAATGTCACCGTTCACCACATTCTGACTGACACGTCAGTGGCAAAGTAGTAACTATCGTATCATCTTATCACTTCACGGTCACCCGATAATGACCATATTTTTTCTGGCAGGTCTACACCTCTCGAGCAGTCATCTTACGCGAGGTTTATCATACTTGTCATATCTGTCACGTCTGTCACCAGCTGGACAAACCCGGCGCGGTACCATGAGAAGCCGGCGTTTGTTACAAAGATGCAGCCGGGACAGGACCCCTACCACATCCCCACCACGTTCACTTTCCCTCCCATTACCATAGGACCTGCTGTGCCAGCACCCATAGGACACCCCAGTCCTCTGTGACTGCAGGCTTACCCCACAGAGCACAGACCCCAGGCTCGGACCCCTGAGTCCTTATCCCCAAACCTTCGCACGGGAGCTGCCCAGTCGTTCCAGACACCAGCAGCAGCCCCTGGACCCGCCCCAGTCTCCCCCTGGACGTGGTCAGGGAACTTCCCTTTCAGAGAAGTCCCCACCCCCTACCTGCCAGCAGTTCACCACTACTCAGGTGGCCCAGTGCAGGCGGGCGCCAGTACACGGCCGCCCCCAGGAGCAGCGAGGACGCCGCACGCTGGTTGGCCTTCAGACGCCAAGAGGAAGCAGCGATATTGGCAGCGTCCGGCGAGCAGCACCTGTTGACTATGGCTGTTGGTGCTGGAGGGGTGCCCGCTGGACACCCCGGCACAAGGTACCCGGCGGGAGCTCTTGGGAACACTGGAGGGGTGCACGCGGGGCACCCCGGTGTGAGCTACCCGGCAGGATTGGGCAGCGTTGGCACTGGGGGGTGCAAGCGGGAGGACCTTTCGGCGCAGGCTACTCTGCCTCAGCCCCGGTGATTATTAGACCGGTGGCCCAGCAGCACGTTGGCGCCAGCCACGCGGGATATCACACGTGGGTCGGCGGGAGTGTGGGTAGGTTCCAGACGGGACTGGAGCGACACACCCAGGCCTCACAGCGGGGGCAGCGGTCACGGGTGCTGAATGGCTCGACTGCCCGAGGGTCCGGTCCTATGACAAGGACCGTAGTGAATTCGGGCTAGCAAGTGCGTTTTTTAGATATACTTGATATATGAGTGCTTGGACATCATTTTTAGATATCAAAGAATTTAGCTTGAACGTGGTTGGGGCGGTATACTTGATTTGGATATGTGGGGAGATGGTGGAACTAGTGGGGGTAGCATCGCTTGAACTTAATTAAAATGACCGGTCCTATCACAAGGACCGGAAAGGGTGGAGCTTCGTTCACTCATCAAATGGCTTTAGAATGCGTATAGCGCCCAAACCTAACATATTTGGGACCTGTTTATGATATATATCATGAGCGCTACCTTGGAAACCCATAATATGCCCACAAATATAGCTCACTAAGTCCACACGTAGAAGAAATATGAGAATTCCTGAAAATCGGTGATAAAAAAACCCGCACCTCTTTAACTTTGCCGATGCATACAAGTCATATCCGCCCGTCTTTCAGTTATGTAAAGCGTTAAAAAATTCATTGTATATATCTGGAATAAGACTTTTACGTGCAGGATGAAAATTCTAGTATATCCTCACTCGTATTTGCACATCAAGGGCAGATTCCCTTCCTAGAAATAAGGTGTGAAATTTAGCAAAAAGATAGGGTTTCACCCCCAAACCCAAACTTCAAGGTGTATATATGAACCAATATGTATCGAAAACGTGCACAATCTTTTGCGCATGATTGGATATTATGCTAGGGTTCAAATTGGTAGGTTGACAAGCTTGTCAGACGCCAATTTCGATTGGATAAATTATGAAAAGATAAGAGGTATTTATCACCGTCCTTCAAGAGTTGCAACCCAAAAATGGCAGGGTGCCTTGTACAAATGCATTGGATATATGCATTATATGACGATATAATGTACGTGGCGCATATTGGCACTAAGCTTGGGTCCTAAGGGTACTACGATACGGAAGATAGGGTCTCCGACCGTCAAGAGAACGCCCAAAAGAATTCCCGAAGCTCCGGTCCTTGTGATAGGACCGGACGCGATTTCCGGTCCTATGACAAGGACCGTCGGGCAGTAGCCATGAAGGTACACACGTTGGCCACGCGACGGGAGCAGCTGCCACCTCGGACGCGGCGGAGGTGGCGACGAGTTGTACGCCGACCCCACTCGAGTACGCCGACGAAGATGAGGGCGTCGCTGACGAGGACGAGGGTGTCGCTGACGATGACGAGATTTTCGCTGACGAGGATGAGTACCGCGACTACGATGAGTACCTGCGGTCAGGAGGTCGCAGCGACGTGGATCCCAGCGATCCGTACGGATTGGAATCGCAGTGGGATGACGAAAATGGCGAGGAGGAGGACAGTCGGTTGCCCATACCTCGCACGTTCAAGGAGATTGAGCAGGAGGAGTTAGTCGTCGTTGTCGACACGACCACTTCGGCACAGCGCATTGTCACCTCCTCGACGTCACTACTGACGCACCCTGCCAGCACTGACGAGGCGTTCACCGTGTTGTCGCAGCCTGAGGTGTATGTTCGTCCTGCAGAGCATCGGCGATCTCGACGCTCGTCGGGTCCTGCGAGCTGGAACGACCATATCGCAAAAATGAGACACGCGGGTGTCTCATTATATTCTCATTTTTGAAAAGTTATGATAATGTGGTTTTCTTAATATGACTGAATAGCATTTGGAGAGTAGATAATGACACGTTATTTCAAACTTTGAAATTTTAGGGTATAACCCGAAATTCGGGGTTTCCGGGCGATTTTTAGCCCAGTTTCGGGCGGTGCTGACTTCATGATATTAATCCTTACAGACGTTTTCGCAGTGTATTTTTATTGAAGACGGTGGGCGCGAACACTCGACTAAAGCGCGTACATAATTTAATTTTTGTCATCCGATTTCAGTCCAGTGTCTTGTAGGTCTAGTGGTCAGTGTTCGGTGTGGTCAGTCGGAGAACCCCCATGCGGAATGCTAGGTCCATTCGCCATGCTTGCCGACATGCGCATCCCGGGATCGATGCGTAGCTCCTGTCGCCGATCCAATTATATTTTATCGATCGATAATGATTAGGGTGTATTAGAGTGCATTCGGATGCATGCAATCTGAACTCGAATGCACGCCAATGCACCCTAATTGATATCGATTATGCATTTCGATTACATCGAATATTTTGGGGTATATTAGAGTGCATATAGATGCATGCAATCTGAACTCGAATGCACGCCAATGCACCCTAATTGATATCGATTATGCATTTCGATTACATCGAATATAGTGGGGTATGTTAGAGTGCATTTAGATGCATGCAATCTGAACTCTAATGCACTCGAATAAACTCCAACGCATTACATTAAGAGAACATCGGGAATATTTATTAGGGTGTAATTAGTGTGCGATTAGAGTGCAATTAGACAACACATTAGTAAAAACCGCTTAGGATGCATTAGAGTGCATGTAGATATATTAGGGGTTTTTGCACACTAATGCAAACTAAATACACCCTAACATTTTCCCTAATTCTCCCTAAAGCCCATGAAAAAGGGCGATTGCGCTCTAATTAAATCAGGGTGCAATAGATTTGTAGTGCAGATTAGTGTGTGATAAGGGTGCGATTAGGGAGCATGGGGATTGTAGTGGGGGTCCAGAGGCAGCCGGAGCACGCAGGCGCGGGCTGAGCGCAGACGGAGGGCCGCCCACAGGCCCGGATCTGACTCGGACGCGAGCAGCCGGATCGAACACATCCGCAGGGAGGTCATTGCGGCAGTGCAGGCCCTGGACATTTCAGCGGTGCTCTCGAGGGGACTCGCCCCTGGCCCCTCCTGGCGCGACGGCATCTGCAGAGCCCTCTCCACCAGGCGACCCTCAGAGCAGTGCACAGGGGGGCTTGACAGCGGGCCAACCACCCGAGGCGGACGCCACTGGCAGCGTGGCTTCTCCATCATCACTGACTATTGCTGAAACCGCCCCCGCCGAACCTCCCACTCAGGATCGGCTAAATCCCCTCAGCATGGTGGTGGCTCGCCGGCGGCAGTCGGTGGAGTCGATGGTGCACGGCGGCGGTGACCCTGACCCTGAGCGCAGAGACCCTAGTCCAAGGGATCCGCCCCCAAGCCCTCCTAGTGACCCACCCCCAGACCCTCCTGGCGACCCCGACCAAGGGCCAGAACCCTCTTACCATCAGTACCCGGAGGTTCGGGACCTGTACGTCACCCACGACGGTGGGTCCTTGTGGATTCGGCCGATTCACCAGTCAGCAGGAGTACGAGGCGCGGCGACTGTCACCCTGCCGTGGGACGAACGCCGCAGAGCTGGAGTACAGGGCGATTCCATCCTTTTCAGGATCATGCATTTGTTGGGAGCGCCGCTAAATGCCTACGCGCGCATGGGAGGTCGCTTACATCATGCACCCCTACCGCTCACTAACCATCGCGTGGAGACTTGGGTACTCATGGTCGGCCGTGAGGCCATGGACTTGGCCATGGGAGATCCGGCTGCAGCCAACGTGTGCGGTCAACGAGCATGGGACAGTCAGTGTGGGAATGGATACCGGCTACTGCGCGAGAGTCGGAGATATCGCACTTCGACCAAGACGGCCTAAGCAGGCGCCTACGCACATCGACTGCGGGCGTACTGGAGTAACCTGTTCCAGATCCACCAGTTTCGCTCTGTGATGAGCAAGGTGGCGAGACCAGAAGGTAGGGCGAGTTGTATCGTCAATCTTATGCAAGGGCTGGCAGCCCAGACCAGTGATAAGAACAGACCGCGCGCCTCACTATGTGGTGAACGTGGTGGGAGAACCGCTGAGAGCTCTTCCCACCATCATGGCAACGCAAGGGTCGAAAGCATTCAGAAGAGCGAGAATGGGCACCGTGGTGCGCACTGCCGATCCCGATGAGGACACCGAGGAAGAATCCCGAGAAGTGAACCTCGACGAGAAGGCGCGAGCCATGGGCTACAGCGCAAGTGAACTACGCATGGCTGATGGCCTGAACGACGTAGAATTGGCAAGCATTCTGGGCCTGGCGCCATGGATCGCAGGGCTATGGAACTGTTGATGTCGGTCGCAGAAGCAAGCAGGAAGGGACTTCCTCACAGCGAGGAGTCCCCAGTGGCGGAGAATTCCCAAGGACAGCCTATCGCTGTAGACAACAACTGGGCAGACCACGCGAGGTCGGACCTTCAGCAGAGACAAGCTTTGCTGGCGGAATGGGTTGGAAATTCGAACGCATACACTCAGCAGGTGGCGAAGACTATGAGCCACCGCGACTGGGAAGAGAAGCTGCAGATAATGTGCTCGCAAGGGCAGAAAGGTGCAGAGGGAATTGGGGCTCAGCGGCAGAAGGCTGGAACCAAGAAGAAGAAGAAGAAGGAGTGGCAGCTCTACGCCATTGAGCAGTATCGCCAGAGGCACAAGAGTCACTTCGTGAAGGAGGGCGCAACTCCACCAGCACGCGCTAATGTGCCTGCTTGGAGTCCGCCTGGTAAAGATGAAGAGATGAGAGTTCCCAGGCTGGCATGTACCACCAGATTTGTGGACTTGATGGCCAGTGTTGCTGAACAGCAGGCTGACCGCGACAAGCATCGGGATGTGCATGACGATGCGTGGTGCCTCAGATCCTGGCTGAAGTCCAATGGCAGCGTGAAATTGCCAGAGGATGAAGTTCGTCGAGTGAAGAGGCGCGCATCACGGCACCGATGGGATGAGGCTACAAACGAGATCTACATGATCACACTGTCGGGCAAGGAGGTGAGGATACCCAAGCCTGCTGACCGTCTTGCGTTGGTCAAGGAGTACCACTCCAGAACTGGCCATTGGGGAATAAGGCGCACGCAGCATCTTTTGTGGCAGCGCCATTGGTGGGCCGACCTGAAGAAGGACGTGGAGGCAGTGGTCACTCAGTGCGAGACCTGCCAGCGCGTGAAGACTCATTACGCGAGGGAGGAGGCGTGTTTGTCCCCCCTTGAGATCGTGTCATTCATGTATCGTTGGTCACTGGACTTGGCATGGCCTTCGAGGAGGGAAACCAAGGCTGGTAACAACAGGGTGCTCATCATGACCGAGCACTACACCCGATTCATAGTCTGTGTGCCTATCCCCAACAAGGGGGCGAGCACCATTGCGGCAGCATTTCGCAGTCATGCACTAGCCGTGTTCGGTGCGCCAGCACAGTGCTTGGTGGATGTAGGCAAAGAATTCGAGGGTGAGTTCGGGCAGCTATGCAGAGACTGTCTGATAGACAGGAGGGTTACCTCGCCAGACTCGCCAGAAGGCAACGGTCTTACCGAGCGAGTGGTGCGCACAATGAAGTTTTGTTTCAAGAAGATCGCCTTGGAGAAGGGCCTCGATTATGAGTGGGATGAACAACTTTGGCCACTCGTGCTGAGTTACAATGCAGCACGCCAAGAGTCCACAGGAGTGGCGCCGTTTACCTTGCTGTTTGCCCAAGAGGCAGTGGTGCCGCCAGATCTGAAGCAGGCGCCCAGCATGGATTTCAGTCCAGAGGTCAGTGATGACAAGGACGCCCGAGTTAAGGACCTCCTCCTGAGAGCACAGGTAGTGAGGCGGTTGATAGTGCATGCTGGCTGCAGCTTGGAGGTTGCGCAGCATCGTGATACTTTACATTATGAAGGGAGAAGGGGTGGGGGCTACGAGCCTAAGCCACACCAGTTTAAGGTGGGGGATTTCGTCTACATCAGACAGAAGCCTCGCAGCGGCATGGAAGTCGCCACCAAGTCCGCCATCCTGAAGCTGGTCAAGATACAGCGAGATGGTGTTGTGGTGCTCGAGGACGCCACCAAGTTAAGAGAGAAGAGCACTGTTCAGAGCATTGCGCCGTGTCACCTGCAGGTGAAGGACCAGTATGACTGTAGTGCAGCCGTGCCCAGCAGACATCTTGCATGTGAAGTGTGCAGGAGGTCTGATGGAGAAGCAGAGATGTTGTTGTGCGACGCGTGCAACAATGGGTACGATTTGTGGTGTCTCACCCCAGCACTGAATGAAGTACCAGACGGCGAGTGGCTATGTCCTAGGTGCTCAGGCACGAGGATGCAAGCTGCTAGCGCTGAGGTGCAGGCCCAGGAAACCAAGAGCTCTTGTGTCCTGGAGGACAGATTGGGGATGAAGGAGCAACAATTGAACGAGAAGCTGTCCTCGGACATGCTTCCAGCAGACGTGGGTCCCCGCACCAAACGCAATTGGGGAGTTTGGGAGTTTCGGGAGTTCGGGAGTTTTACAATGGGAGGCCCTAAAAAAATCGAAAATTTGACCGAATCTAGGGTTTAAGATTTTCCCGAGTGGAATGTAATTTTATTTAATTTTCCGGTTGATTTAGGGTTTAAGAAATATTCCTAATTTTCACGAAAGAAATCATCTTTTTCAGCCTGAATTAAGGAAGGTTTATGGGGTTTTTTGTGTTAAGAAAACATAAATTTTCCATTGAACTTGTATAATATTTCACGCATTTTTAAGCTTCAAATTTTTTTTCGAAACTCGGTAGCAAAATGAAACTTTTTACGTCTGATTTTTATGAAAAATGTTTTTGGGGGTTCATCGATGAACCCCTTTTATTTTTCCTAGTTTTATATGAATTTCGGGCCTTTTTGGGTGTTGGGGAGTTTTACAAGGGGAGGCCCTGAAAAAATCGAAAATTTGACCGAATCTAGGGTTTAAGATTTTCCCGAGTTGAATGTAATTTTATTTAATTTCCCGGTTGTTTTAGGGTTTAAGAAATATTCCTGATTTTAACTAAAAAAATCATCTTTGTCAGCCTGAATTAAGGAAAGTTTATGGGGTTTTTTGTGTTAAGAAAACAAAAATTTTCCATTGAATTTGTACCATATTTCACGCATTCTCCAGCTTCAAATTTTTTTTCGAAACTCGGTAGCAAAATCACACTTTATACGTCTGATTTTTATGAAATATGTTTTTGGGTGTTCATCGATGAACCCCTTTTATTTTTTCTAGTTTTATATGCCCTTTTTGGGGGTTTTTCTAAATTTTTTGAAATTTCTTCAAAAAACCCCGATTTCTTTGCAATTTCAGGAATATTTTATATTTATATATCACATGAAATATACAGCTTCAAATCAATATTCAAAACAAAGTTACCGGCGCGCATGTTTTGCCTCCAGAGTTTAACACGACTTCACCTTTTCTAGTGCCCTTCGCCCCATCGCCTACTCGTCTTCGTGCATTGACCAACTACGTTCTCCATTGGTTTTTCACGTGCTTTCGCGGACCACTACTAACCACAAGTCCGGGTGGCCGGCCCCCCAGTTAGGTTCAAAACATACTTCTTTCCCCGCCAAGATCCCTAACTAACTTTCACGAACTTTCGATGTTCTACTTCACGTTTGTCACTTTCATCTTCCGGTACGGCTCACTCAATCCAAGATCCCCCACATGGCGCTTCGCGCAGCAGAACACCGCGTGAGATAAATAGTGCACCGCGCTAATGAAGTTTGCACGCTTCCTCTCCACGCCGATGAAGGCGCGTCCCATGCGAAGCGCTCCAATCCCAGTGGTTCCTGCGGAACACTTAACATCTTTCAATACCCCGGCGTGTCCCTCGCGGCAAAACCAATGCATCCACAATGACACGCACCACTTCCCATGAACGGGTCCAGCACCACCATGTCGATGTCGGTTGTGTACCGCTCCACCAACAGCTCCATGAGCTCCACCTTTTTCTGTCCCACCACCAAGGTCTTGCCATGCTCTTCGCAGGGCTTACCGCCCTTCAAGCATCCCACTACGGCGCAATCGTGCTTGAAGGTATCCTGCACTTGAACAGCTTGGAAAGGTCGTGCCTGATGTTCTACCTCGGTCTGAACGATGTCCATCCTCTGCTCCTCATCCATTTCCTTCCAGCTTGGTTCCCAGCTCTCAGCCAGGTGCTTTTCCAAGGCCTTCTCAAAAGCCTTCACCTCTTGGTAACTTAGGGCACGCAAAATGTTTCCAGTCCAACAATTCAGCGGGAAATAATCAAAGTCAAGGTCCTTACATTGCTGCCCCCTGGTTTGGATGCTGGTCTTGAAGTCCAACTTCGGAGCCTCCAGCTTCCGTGCAAAAGTCGTGTACTGGTGTCCCACGGACTTTGGAGTGTTCGTGAAAGTCGCGTTGTTGCGGTTCCCCTCCGTCACGATGTACCCCGGCATTGTCTTGTACACCTGTGATCCTTCCCCCCTTTTCCCTCCCTTTAAGAAACGTAACAAAAAAAACAAAAATAAAAGGGTGCCTTCAAAGCAACAAGTGTTACATCGATCCTACCGGGTGCTTCAACGCCTTCCAGCCCGCCTCCAAAGCTCGAAGGGCTTCACTGTCGCCTAAGGCACACACAATGGTGTCTCCGTCCACCTTTCCCAGATCGGCGTATTTATGAACCTCCGACATGCCATCGTTGTTCGCGCACAGCTCGTCCAACTTGACTGCGAACGCATCCCAATCCACCTTCGTGTTGTACCCGGTCTTGCTCTCATGGCCCCACGGAACATCCGTGATGACCGCCGCCACACAAAACTTATCTTCCGCCGCGTTGTGCGTGATGACGTCCATGGCCCCGAGAGCTTCGCCGAAGTACAGCTGCAACAGCGGGATGCCTTGGGAGTTCATGGCAACCGATGTCAACACCAACAACTTCTCAGACTCGGCATGTCCGTGTTGATGGATTAACTCCAAGACGTACTCCACCTTCTCATCCTTCACCTTCGTGCCACGCGTCACGCCACGGTTCTTCACCGCTACCACCTTCGGCACCTCCACGGACACAATATTGTGCACATGATGCCGTACACCAGGCTTCAACGCCTCCTCATTCATCTTCAAGAACTGCCCAATCTCAATGCTCTCCTTCACCGGTCCCTTCTGCTGCGTTCCATTTCGGAGCGTTCCGCCTGCCATCTTCCATTGTCGCAACCCTTCGTAGTCCGGGTTCCCTCGCGACACCCCAACCCAAGGCTTCATCCATTCCGCGCAGGGGGCCGGGTCGTCCTCCATGTCCTGCTCATCCTTCTGTTTCTCCTTGTCGCTAAGCCAAGCCGCGTAAGCGGCATCCTCCTCCTCAAAGGCCTGCAACTCTTGACGTAGCTTCCCCATCTCCGCCCTCTTCTTAGTTAGATCCTTTCTCTGCTTCTTTGATTTTGGGACATGTTCCCCCGCGTCCTCCGCCGCAAACCAATCCGCCACTTCCTGTCTCTTCCGCTTCCGATCTTCACGTGTTTCACGAACCTCATCCGACTCCTTTTCAAAGTCAAACTTTCCATCCTCCTCCTCATCGCCCTCCTCATCGCCCTCCTCTTCCTCTTCGTTCTCCTCCTCCTCGTTCTCCTGACCATCTTCCTCACCAACCGGTTCCTCACCTTCTACCTCCTCATCCCCATCGCCTACCTCGTCATCATCCCCAACCGACGCACCTTCCTGCGTCTCTTCCTTTTCCTCTTCAACATCCCCACCCGTCTCACCAGCTGCAACTTCCGCAAGGGTCTCGACGCCACTCTCCTGAGCCTCCACAGCAGTCTCCTCCCACTCAACCATCTCGTTGTGCTTCTTCAGCATGTCCTGCACGACTTTCGGCTCGACATCCCGGTTCAAGCGAGGCAAGTTACTGGTCTTGGAGCAAGTCTCGTTGGCGTCGAAGAAAGTACCATCGTACCTGTAAACAAAAGTTTAACACCCATCACCTTTCCGCATAAAAAAATAGTTCACGGCTTTAACCAAACCGTGGTAGATGGACTTACTTTCCGGCGCTCAGGTCCTCCAAGAACTTGGACGCCTCTTCAGTTTTTTTCGCCTTCCCCTTAGAGCTTTGAAGCTCTAGCTGTGAGCGGACTTCTTGACGAAGCAGCACAAACGAACACAAGTCCGTGAAGGCGCGTGTGGTTCCGACGAAGCCCAAAGTCGCGCATTGCTTCTTCTTCTTCAAGTGGAGCTCGCCATTCTCGTCCTTCACGGCGAACTTGACGTTCTCGTTCACTTTCAGGAAAACCTGAGACATGTGTTTGTCTTCAGGCGTGATGGTTGCATGTAACACAATAAAATAAAGACCGGCTTCCACCGTACCTGATATCTTTGTGTCGGATTAAGACGTTGGAATTCCTTGTTGTCGAACAAGGAGTTGAAGCCGAAGGGGGAATCCTTCCCCAAAGCTTCGCAGTTCTCGCGAAGCAAGGCCTCCAGCCGCTCGTCGGGCCCGATCACCTTTTCGTGGATGTGGGCCATCCTCTTGAAGAACATCAACGAGTATAACGAAGGGTCGATGTGAGAGAACAAAACAACCAACTTCTGTGGTTTGGCCACGGTCTTGTCAATGGAGGACATCAGCCATTTGAAGGAGGTGTAGTCGTCGAAAAAAGTTTTTTTCTTGGACCCCTTCTCGTTCTGGACGATGCGCGAGAGGGCGAGGCATGTAACCTCCTCCTTGGTGATGTCCTCCGACACCACGATGACGTTGCATTCCAGAAACCTTTTGTCCCGGGCCTCTAGTTTTTTTCCGCCTACCACGGCGCCATCTTGGAAGGCACGAGTGAAAAACTCGTGCCTACCATGTCCGTCAATGGCAATGTACCGCTTACTGAAAACAAAAACAAACACAGCACGCCATTTAAAACGACAAAGAACATGGGTTAAAGGGTTAGAGAAACTATTTATAAAAAAATATATAAAGTGTTTACTTCAGCTAAAGCTACCACTGGCTGTCTAGCATCCACAAAGGACATTGCGTCCTACGTATTTTTGCGTTTCGCTCAGCGTCTTTTTTATTCTTGAGTCTCCTCTTAGCTACTGCCACGTTTGGAACATTATACCAGCTAATGGGAACATGGTTCTTCCTGCAAGAATCTTCCTCATCTTCTGAGGATGTAACATCTTCAAGCAACACTAGCTTAAAACCCCCTGTCTAAAATGCAACGCCTACGTCTAGTAATTTCTTTGTTGATCCTAATTCTTTCAGCTTCTCGGTTCATTGCACGTCTTCTTTGAAAGGCGCGCACGCCTTTAAACAGATCTCTGCAACAAATTAAAAGACAAGAAAGAAAACTTTAGGAGCAAGAGTCCTGAAGGGAGTCAGTAGACCTGCAGGTGAACAGCAAATAAACAAGAAGAAAGTCACCATGCAAAACCAAGAAGAGTTCAAGCACTAACCTTTTTTTGCTGAATAAGAAAAGCGTTCATCGATGAACGCAAAAGCGTTCATCGATGAACGCTTTTTAAAAAACACTGCTAAAGAAACAAGTGTTTTGACCGGTTTAAAGAAAAGTGTTCATCGATGAACGCTTTCTTTATTTTGTTTCTGAAGCTTGAGTATTTTAAACTCTTTTTAAGAAAGCGTTCATCGATGAACGCTTTTCTTAGTTTTCCTTGTATTTTTCCTGAGAAAAAAGCTGAATCACACAGAAATATCGCAGCTTTTGCAACTCCAAACCGCAAAGTTTTAGGAAAAATACAAGGAAAACTAAGAAAAGCGCTCATCGATGAACGCTTTCTTAAAAACAGTTTAAAATACTCAAGCTTCAGAAACAAAATAAAGAAAGCGTTCATCGATGAACACTTTTCTTTAAACCTGTTAAAACACTTGTTTCTTTAGCAGTGTTTTTTAAAAAGCGTTCATCGATGAACGCTTTTTCACACTTGTCTCTTCTACCTTTTGTCAGCGCAGTTCTTCAAGAAGGTTTAGTGAAACTTACCCGTGGGCCTTAGGATCTCCTTTTTTGGCGCGGCGCCAGATCATGGTTTGGGAAAGGTCGATGCCGTTTTTCTCAACGGACTTCTCCACGTTGACACCGTTGTGATTGTGTCCTCTTGGGTTGTCAGCGAAAGAGCAGTCCGCGAGCTTCAGCACTTTCTGCTCAACGAAACGCTGTTCCATCACGTCCGCGTAAACCAACCTTTCCGTGTTGCCATCCCCGGACTTCTTGGTGGTTCCTTTTTTTGCAGGCATCTTTGCTTGTTTCTTTTGACTTTAAATCTTTGCGCTTTTTATTTGGCGGCTAGAGTTCTTTACTAGCTCTCAACTGTCTTCAGGTTTTCTTCGACTTCTCTTTCCGAAACACGTCGACTCCTTTGGTCAGTGTCGTTCTCGACTCGATATTTTTTCGCCTCGATATTTTTTTTTTAAATTTTCAAAGCGTTTCCTCGAGTCGAATATTTTGAAGGTTTCGCCTCGACTCGACACTCGACTCGATTTTTTCCTTCGCCTCTCTTTCCGAAACAGCTAGACTCGTTTGGTCGGTGTCGTTCTCGACTCGACTCGAAAATTTCCCAGCCGTCGCCTCGACTCGATTTTATTTCGGCGTCGCCTTTTATTTTGGCGACTAGAGTTTTTTAAGGCCTCTCCTCGACACTTTCACTTCGGGAGTGCATTTATTTTACCGACTTCCTAGGGCTAATGCAATGTCCACTCAATTTGTTACTTTTCGCTGCCTTGAAACCGGGGATGTCGTTCGTGAAATTCCTATTGTTTGGCATCTTGGAGACCCTTTTGTGACTAGCGACACACTTTGCAATGTTTTTAGTCTTGACAAGAAAGAAGATCTTTCCGTCACCTCCGAGTACGATGACTCCGTTGCTTGCTCTTTGGACCTGTTTCCCGTTCACGCGGGCTTCTTGCACAATGTGTACGGTACTCCTACCGACGACAACATGCCAATCTTGGTAAGCGACAGCGAAAGCGATGACAGCGATGATGAAGAAGACATTATTTACACCGGCGAGTGCAAGACTCCCCGGTTCTCACCAAACACGAAGCCCAAGCCCACGGAGTCCGTCGCTTCGACAAACCTTTCCAAGTCCGACTCGACTTCCAGTCACGCCTCTTCTTTTAAGTGGCCCGCAGATTGCAAACGTGTGAACAAGGTCCCCTTCGACGTCGATGGCAATGTAACTTTTGGTCACCACATGTCCTCACCTCTTCCTAAACCAACCGGGAAGGGCGGTCTACCGCTGAACAAACTTGACTTCCATGTCACGAACCGTTCTTGGTCCCACGCCTGCGCCACAACTTGGGCGGAGGTAACCCGACAAGATGCTGTCAAGGACTGCAACTCTCAAGTTCGACTTCAAAACTGCCTTGGAGAAAAACTTTGCAGGAATACGGAGTGCTCTTTCTTTAAAACCCATGACAAAGAGTTCGTTCAGACAAGTTCTCAACAACGTGGCAAACGCTCCGCTTCCGCTTTCCTCGGCGTTGAGGTATTTTAATCCCAAGGTTTTCCCGTACACTTTCCCCACTTTTCCAGTAGGACCTTACGCTTTTCTTTTCTTCTTTCAGATTGAAGGCCCTCCATGCAAAAAGTGTCAAGAACCCATGGAAGTTATTACCTGTGGTGCCCGGGCTACTTTGGTCCGCATCGACCTTCCCGCAGCCGAAGGCCACCTACTGCTCTTTAGACACGAAGGCACCCATGCCTGCCAACCCATGGATAAAAGGGGAAGGCCGTTGTTTCCAAAGAAACCCAAGACGCCATCAAAGAAGCCCTTCCCGTTTTCGGTGGTCGCTTCACTTCCGAGAAGCTGAAGAACTCCGCCACAACGGTTGCCTTCGAGAAGATGCTTTCCTCTCCGGACGGCTCTCCCATCGACGTGTACAAGGTATCGCCCTATTTTTGTGTTACCTTTCCGTTATACGTCGGGGACATGTTATTCTTAATGCATGGTTCCATTTTAGGTGGCCCGCGAAATGCAAGACGCTCGCGCCGTCCGCGACGTGATGAAAGAACACCGTGCGACTCAACGTGCCCCCGAGCGTGCTGCTGATGACGAGGTCAAGGAAATGAAACGGATCCTAGACTCAAAGGGATACCGTACTCTTCTTTTCGACACCGCACCTCTGAACTGGTTCATGTGCCCCCTGGACTTGCCGTGGTCCCCCGCGAAGATCATGCTGTTGATGGACCGCATTCTCGGCAAGCCTCCGTTCATCGGTTGCTACGCATGTTCTGATGGTGGCCACAGCTGCATTAACGGTCGCGTTGTCGAGAAGGTTGCAACGGTCGTGCCCGGAATTGGGTTGATAAAACTAGCAACCTTCGTGCTGCCGGCGGGTGAACGCGGTGTGGATGAGGAGAAGATGTGGCAAGGCATCGACTACGCTTGCCGGACGGTGGCCATGGAGGACGCCGACTTCGCGAAATATCGAGACAAGGAGGTTTGGGTAAAGACCATTAGTGAAAATCAGGAATATTTCTTAAACCCTAAAACAACCGGGAAATTAAATAAAATTACATTCAACTTGGGAAAATCTTAAACCCTAGATTCGGTCAAATTTTCAATTTTTTCAGGGCCTCCCCTTGTAAAACACCCCAAAACCCAAAAAGGCCTGAAATTCATATAAAACTAGAAGAAAAAAAAAGGGGTTCATCGATGAACCCCCAAAAACATATTTCATAAAAATCAGACGTATCAAGTATCATTTTGCTACCGAGTTTCGAAAAAATTTTGAAGCTTAAAAAGGCGTAAAATATTGTAGAACTTCAATTGAAAATTTATGTTTTCTTAACACAAAAACCCCATAAACCTTCCTTATTTCAGGCTGAAAAAGATGATTTTTTTATTGAAAATCAGGAATATTTCTTAAACCCTAAAACAACCGGAAAATTAAATAAAATTACATTCCACTCGGGAAAATCTTAAACCCTAGATTCGGTCAAATTTTCAGTTTTTTCAGGGCCTCCCATTGTAAAACTCCCCAACTCCCAAAACTCCCAAACTCCCCAAATGTGTAGAATGGGGTCCCCGTCGTGTGGTGAAGGGAGATAAATTTCAGCCATGGCATGCTATCTCGTCAAGGGAGATGCTGCTGGAAGAGAAGGACATGTTCCTCTACATGCCAGATCAGATTGATTGGGGCAGACAGGACAAGCTCTCAGAGGCTGTGCAGATCTTCATGCCAGGGCACTGGAATGAGGGACATCGCACCGTGCTGAGCAAGAAGTACCGGGAACAGAAAGCAATGACAAGGCAACTGAGGGATGCACCTCGTGTGCCTGCTTTGGCTGAAGAAGAAGTTGAGAAACGAGGAGAATTGAGACATATGACCAGGGCTCAAGTGCGCGAAGCTAGCGCACTGCAGTGGGGGCTCGAGCTGGTTATCACGGTGCCCTCAGAGGTGAGGCGCTTGGCGACAGAGGTGGACTGGAAGTCCATCGATGGCGTGTGGGACCCATGGGCAGGTACTGGGGTCATCAGTGAGGTGATGGTGGAGCAATGGCCGCAGTTGAGATTTATGAATAATGACTGGAACTCTCAGCTGGGTTGGTCTGAGGCGCATGATGCACTTCAACCAGGTAACTATCGCATATAGAAGGAGAAGTATGTCGTCTGTGATGCCGTGGTGACCTCGCCCTGGTTTGCAGCGTTGGATATCGCGTTTCCATTGGCAGTTATGGCCAGCCGTGTGGTGGCATGCGTGCATGTTCCCTCTTACTATTTGACAGATATGACCGAGAGCAGAGCCGCGTACTTCAGACGATTGAGTCAGTCTGGACGCCTGCATGCATGTGATTGGGCATCTGGAACATGGACCTATTGGCCGCAGGTGTATGTGGGTCTTGGTGTTCAAGAACCCGCTGGTCAGAGCCAGAATGTTACAGGGTGGAGAAGGTGAAGGCATTGGTATGTTCACTCTCAGTTTGGGCAAGTTCATGGCAGATGGTGATACGACCCAGTATGCTGAACAAGCCCATATTTGAGTCTGTGCTACTGCAGGCAGCAGCTACAGATGGGGGATGTTGGAAATCCGGGCTTGCATATAAGAGCTTAGCGTTCGATCTCAGAATATCGGAATTTCAAAACATTTGTAGCTCTACGATCTTGTGCTGTGTTAAGATTGCTTGGATAATTACCGACACAAGTGAATGTTAAAGACGAGTTTATGTTTACCCGCGAGTGTTAAGATTGCTCGGGTCTGGCAGTATTCGTCCCATCATGTGCACGCGTTTGCGACAGCTGTAACAAACGCCGGCTTCTCATGGTACCGCGCCGGGTTTGTCCAGCTGGTGACAGACGTGACAGATATGACAAGTATGACAGACCTCGCGTAAGATGACTGCTTGAGAGGTGTAGACCTGCCAGAGAAGATATGGTCATTATCGGGTGACTATGAAGTGATAAGATGGGATGACAGTTACTACTTTGCCACTGACGTGTCAGTCAGAATGTGGTGAACGGTAACATTGTTAAAACTGGCATGGAATAATGACTTTCCATTGGCTAGATGAAGATTTCAGGGCTGAAGCCCGTTACAGTTTTGGGAGATGTGACAGAGAACTGAGATATAAGTAAGCTCTGACTGTAGGTCAGAACTAGTGGACTCATTATTGTTTTGCTGCTCGCAAGTACTAGGTGGCTGTTCGCGTGCCAGTGCTAGACTGCTAAAACAGTTCTGCTCACAGTTTTGTACAATAATTCGTACTTTTGGCATTATACCGATCTTTTGATGAATATATTTTACTGCTGTTTTTATTCTTTTTCATGTTGGAAATCTGGGCTTGCATATAAGAGCTTAGCGTTCGATCTCATCAGAATATCAGAATTTCAAAAATTTTGTAGTTCTACGATCTTGTGCTGTGTTAAGATTGCTTGGATAATTACCGACACAAGTGAATGTTAAAGATGAGTTTATGTTTACCCGCGAGTGTTAAGATTGCTCGGGTCTGGCAGTATTCGTCCCATCATGTGCACGCGTTTGCGACACCACTCCAATGCCATTTCACACACCGCTCCCACTCCCCGCTTCATCACCAACACCTGCACCGCCGCCCATCTCTGGGCCGCCGGCTCCACTCCCAACCTCTGCACCACCGCCTGCTCCAACCTCAACCCCCACGAACCTCGCGTCTGCACTCCTACCTACGCACGCTCCAGGACCCCCACCTTCAGCACTTGCAGGCTTCAGCTCGCTTTCCTCACTCCGCCCCTGCGAACCCTAGCCTCTCTCCCAGTGCTGCACCCTTTGTGCCAGGCGTCATCCGACTACCGCAGGGCACTAATCTGCGGGCGTTCTCGGATGAGATTCGCCAGGAGCGCAAGGTCAAGGAGATGGTGCTGAAGCTGGTCAAGGGCGTGACCAAGTTCCCTCGTTCCGCGGCCGACACCAAATCGGCCGACAAGGACGGCCTACTCGCGCAACTGGAACACTACTCCAACCTGGTGCGGAAGACTTTTTAGGAGGCCGTCGTGATCGAAGCACTGACCACCCCCAGCTGTACGCCAACCGTGTCGGAGTACCAAGCGGGCGTGTCGAACCTCCTGTGGAGCTTCAAGGAGTACACCCTGCAGGACCAGCAGAAGAGGTTCCTGGAGCGAGCGGCGGGCATCTTCGGGTCCGACCAGGCCTGGCATCAGCGCTACGTTGACCTTGACGTGTTCTTCAGCGACCTGGCGATATGTTCCCTCACTCAGGGCTATCTGGAGAACACGCACGGCGAGGCCATCGCGCTGAAGCAGGTGCCGAGCGAGACCGCGGCGGAGTACTTCTCGCGGTTGGAAACCCGCATGGCCTCGGTCAACTTCCTGGCCGGCCGAGTCCCCAATTGCGTGGAGATGACCAACCTGTTCATGCTCTCCACGTACCGCCGAGGACTGAAGTATGCGCCCAAGGTCATGCGGCGTCTCAGAACTACTGTATCAACCTGGACGTCTCCAAGCCGCAGGAGTGGGAAAGGAAGGCCACCTCCGACGACATTCCGGGCAGCCACAACGCCCTGTTGAAGATACGGGAAATTGCTGAGGAGGTGGAGAATGACATAGAGACAGAGACAGCCCAGAGGCGTGCTGCAGACCGCCCTCCCCGAACAGTCTCTTTTGCAAGTCCATCTTCCCGCCCCTCCTTCTTCAGGCGTAGCCCCTCCTCAAACCGCCCAGCGCTCGCCATGTTGGAGAGCGGGCCTACCACTGCCGCTGCTGCAGCAGTCACCCCGTTACCACCACCACCTGGCCTCTCCCGCACTGAAACGCCAAGGGTTCTCCGGTGTTTCGCCTGCGGGTCCACGGAGCATATCGTCCGCAACTGCACGGACGAAGTCAAGCTGAAGGAGTGGAGAGCCAACGCCCCCGCCCGGCTGGCAAACTCCCCTGGGTTCGTGGCCGCTGTCGTCTGGGCCATCGAACAGCAGGAGGGCCTCTCCCGGGTGGACGGCGTCCCTGAGGAGTTCTCCGAGGAGGTCTTGGCGCTCGCAAGCTGCGAGGACAAGCAGGGTTACCAGACTCTGGCAGCGCTCGCTGGCATCGACCTCGTGGAAGGTGACGGCCTTCCCCCAGCTGGAGACGACGAGTGACTGGCCGGCGACCAGCCCCTGACCCTGCCCTACGGGGAAATGAGGTCACCCCCTGGCGATCAGACCTCTCCGCTCAGGAGAAGTGGTCAGAACCAGAAGAACCCCGACGCGCTCGAGGTCGCAAAGATCCCTGGGGTCATCGACCCCATCCCAGAAGGAACCAGAGAACCTAAGAACTGGAACTTAGATAGGCACCTTAGTGGAGTGATCCCAGGAGGTAGACCACTCATAAGGGGGGGGAGAGTTGTGCCCGGAGGCACAGCGTGAGCCGATATATCTGTGCGTAGGTGTGGATCATCGGGAGTAATCTGGGATTGACACGATGACAGTGAAATTGGGCTTGAAATCACGATGAGAATGAGTACCAGATGTCCGGGGTATGACAGTACGACAGTATGACACTATAGTAGTATGACAGTACTGTGGGGTAGTCATCGTGGTACTTAGTCAGACCCTCGGGGGATGGTCGGGTTCGCATCGGGATCAGAAAGACGATGAAATCGAGTATCAGATGTCTGGGGTATGATAGTATGATAGTATGACAGTACAGTAGTATGACAGTACTGTATGACGGTCATCGTGTCAGCCCGTCGATATGACATCTGAATCGAGAATGACGAATCGGAATTAGAAATGAAATCGGATCAGGAATCGAACGTTGGGCCGTGGTGTGACATCGGGTGCCCGGGTGGTTGACCCTGCAGCCCGAGTTACGAGTGAATAAGTAGAGCACTTGAGAAGTGCTTGGCCTTCAGAACTTGGAACCGAAACTATCGTTTGCACCTCAGTCCGGCCCTGATCCAGTATATTATAAAAACAGAATTGTGTACCTTTGCACGTTCAATCAAAAACATCATTCCGAGTATATGTCGTAGTGCCCCGGGCACACGTGATGTGTCCGTGACGCGTCGCGGACAAATATTCTGCATATCCGCGTAGTGTGTTCGTACTGCGTCACATGTCCGAAAAGCACGCACAGACTACAGTAATCACCCACCTTTAAGAAAACAGGAGATATGGGGCCAGCCAGCGATATTCACCAACTTGGGTACCCCCGCCAGCGCCAGCGTCCTATGAAAACGCTATGAATGGTGGACCGCGATCTCTTCACTCAGCCAGCGCATTTCTTAGCCATCCACATGGACACGCACCTAGCCCAGACATTTTCTTAAAATTATTACTTTTCGAACGATGGACCCTGTAAGCCGTGCACAGCTTATGGATCAGCTGTCGACACATATGTATCTGATGTGTTGTACTAGTTGTCCCTTATTATTTGAATTGTGGTTGTATATCGATGTACATGAAATATTGAGAGAAGTGATATATTGATGTCACATATCTATAATATCATATGTAATATTTGCAAATGGCAACAATTTTTTCTTAGCTATAAGAAATTGGAGAATCATATCTTATAGGCCGGCCAGCCAGCACCAATATTTCTTATTTTGGTCCGTGCCATAACCTTCAAAAACCAGTCAGCGATATTCACCTACTTGGGTACCCCCTGAAACGCTGGCTACTTTCTTATCGTCGGGTTTTCTTAACGGTGAGTGATTACTGTACGCACACACTACGCGGCATACATTACGAACACATCACGCACGCACTACGCGAAATGTGTCAGATTGTAGGGGTTGATGAATTCCTACCAGCTCGCCACGCGCCCCCGGCATCTCCTCCGCAAAGAAGCCGGGATCTCCCTCGGGCGAATAAGCCGCCGACTTTGCAGGTTGGATGTGAAGGCGGATCGCCACCGCCTCCTCCACATAGGTGATGTACGCGGCTGCGGCCATAGCCGGTGGCCAATGAGGTGACCATCGTCCAAGTAGGCCATCACGATCACCTCAGGGAGTCTCTCCTGAACCCGTTCCAGCACCGCTTGTAACGGCGCGGCCAAGTACAACGGCCCCAGGGGGTCCCCTTGTTGCACACCCGTCCCACGACTTGACGAAGCGCACGCACCAACCCGTCCACACCCTCAAGCCGAAATCCAAGATTCGCCTCGACCCCATAGCACAGGTCCGTCCACGCCCACAACTCCGGGAAGTCTCGCTCGATCGCCTCAAACACTGCCTCCCGGTGAACCGCATTGAAGGCATTCTGAGCGTCAACCTTGACACAAACCCATTCCGGGTGTTGGTCCAGGGCCGCCTGGACAGTCGGGTGGACCCCGAGGTCCGCACCCCCTTTGACCGCAACCCTGCGTGTGGCTTATCCTTGGACCGACTCCTTTGGCACACCGTAGCCGCAGAAGATCAGCTGCACTTTGTACCCACACTGGGGATGTGTGTGTGTGTGTGTGACTTTTCCTTGGACCGACTGCTTTGGCACACCGTAGCTGCAGAAGATCAGCTGCAATATGTACCCACGCCGGGGATCAAAGGATTCATCCACAATGTGTGTATGTGTGTGGTTTATCATCGGTCACAACGTTTAATCTTTCCATGCTGCTTTGCATTTGGGTTGGGAATATGTATGTGTTTGTGGTATCTTGTCACGGCCCCGCCCTGCTTTTGATTTGCTTCTCACATCCACTAGGATGATGGTGGACTGGCTTTTGTTGGCCGATCTCATGCCGTTCAGTGTGTGTGGCTTATCCTTGGACTGACTCCTTTGGCACACCGTACAGTAGCCACAAAAGATCAGCTGCACTATGTACCCACACTGGGGATCGAAGGATTCAGCCACAATGTTCGGGACACTTGCCCGGAATTTCCGGAGCTCGAAAGTGAAGTTTCTTTTGCACACGGATCATTGCCAAAAGTCACAATGCCTGCCCCGAAGGGCCATCCATAACACAAAAATAGCTTTTGTCTGACCGGTGCTGTCTAAGCTACCAACCAGACTTACCAGAGAGAGTTAGTGAACGTATATTTTGATGGATGTATTTCTTTGAAATAAACCTCTGCAAAGTGAACAGAGGTTCCTGGGATGAGTGGGTAGGGAAGGCAAAATAACAGAGCTGAAGCCGTTGTAGCTTCACGGGCTTTTTGTCTAGTTATCTGTGCCTATTACACGTGACACGAACCGCCACTAGAGCTGCAAAGCGTGACACGGGTCATTTGATCTACACGTGGCAGAAACCACTAAAATTCCACTGCGCTCCAATTCAAAAATTTCTTTTGCACACGGATCATTGCCATGTCTTCAGAGATTTGTGCCGGCACTCTCCTTCTTCATCGGTGCTGCTGTCTGTTGCCATCCCGGTGTCAACCACCCGAAGTAGTAGACCATGTCGGCGTCTGCTACTGCTGTGGGGTTGATGTAGGTGTGTACTGCCGAAGACAGCTGCACCCACCCCTCCAGTAGCTGGCCGTGTCTGCTGCTTTTGCTGTACTTGTCGAAGCAGCCTGCAGCCAGTCTGCATCCCGAGTCTGCTCCCACCGATCGAGCAGCTCGTGCAGCTCTACCACCCTCCCCCGTGGGATGCAGAGCCTCCTCTTACACAAGAGGTGGTTCAACCCTTCTTGGTGTTGTGTTCCCGCAGCATCCGGTTCCAGATTTCCTCCAACAAGGGGGTTTACTCGGCGTCGGACAGGTTCTGCAGCAGATCCACTGTGGCCTCCTCATAGACGATCGCGTCGTGGAGATACGCGAGTGCTGGTCCCAGCACCATCTGCTCGTATTTCATGGACGAGTTGGACTTCTTACACAGATCCGCGTGTGTCTTGTCCCCGTAGAGGTCGAACAACTTGGGCATCGAGTCCGTCAGCGTGTCCGGACGCGTCGGAAAGGGATTCACGGTCGCGTAAGGACAGTAAGGAAAACGTTTGAGCTTTTCCAGTTCTGCATCGCCAGTCGACGTCGTCGCTGCCGTGGTTTCTGCCTTCTCAGACCGAGCTTTTGCAGCGTCGGCCCGCAGAGCACCGATTTGCTCTGCCAGCAGCTGAGTCTACAGGTCGTGCTGCTTCATCGCCGCTTGTTGGGTCTTCAGGGCCTCATCGTGGGCCTCTTGCTGGTGCTCCATCTGTTGAAGTAGCTGCTGCACCTACAGCGACGGCGCTGGAGGATTTACAGTAGCACCTGGGGAACCCCCACCACTTGGTGGAGGCTCAGGCTCCCCTGGTTGCTGGCTGTCTGTGCTACCAGGCATTGTGCTGGTGCAGGTTCCTGATTGCTTACTTCTACATGAATAAAGGATTTAATTATTTACAGTGTGCCGCACAGAAAATATCCCAGAAGGAAATATTTTCGTGGAGTTCTTTTACCGAAGGCAAAAGAACAGAGCGGAAGCCGATGTAGCTTCACGGGCTTTTTGTCTAGTTATCTGTGCCTACTACACGTGACACGAGCCGTCACTAGAGCTGCAAAGCGTGACACGGGTCATTTGATCTACACGTGGCAGAAACCACTAAAATTCCACTGCGCTCCAATGTAAACAAATGGGACCCCCGCCCTAAGCCTAGTTGGGCCTCTTGTGTGTATGTGGCTTATCCTTGGACCGACTCCTTTGACACACCGTAGCCGCAGAAGATCAGCTGCACTATGTATGCACTTGTGTGTGTGTGTGTGTGTGTGCTAATGCCTTTTTGGGAGTGTCTTGGATTCGTCTGACGCTAGCTCCCTCTCCGTGTATTGTTTCCAGGGATCCAGGCACGGTAGTTGCCTGGCTGCAGCGCGTTTAGGGCCTCAGGCCATTTCAACTGCGGGTTCCAATCGTTATTCGTCACTTCTAAGTGAGGCCATTCCAATACTGTGGCATCACTTTGCTGATCACCCCTGTACCAGCACAAGGGTCCCACATTTTCTTAATCTTCTTCCAGTCCACTTCACTCGCGAGGCGCTTCACCTCGTGGGGCACAGTCATGAGAAGTCCACAGTGGCTGCCCCGAATGTCGACTTGCCTGAGTGAAGCCGGATCCCTGCATCCCCCAGAGTGCGAAGCACGGCCTCCACATCTTTGAGGTGGTGTTCAGCAGTGTCTGCGTAGATCGCCACATCATCGACGTATGCCACCGTACAGTGAGTGAACGCCCTTAGTTCATAGTCCATGATTCTGATGAATGCAGCTGTCGCGCCCGCTGCACCGAATGGCATGGAGGTGTAGCGATAGAGCTGGTTGCCCCACCAGAATGCTGTCTTGTCCCTGCCATCCTCGTCCGTGGTCATGGGAATCTGGTGGAAGGCCTTGGTCGCGTCCAGAGTGGTCTTGAACTTGGCCTTGGCAACGCGCTGGTAGAGCTCCTCCGGTCTGTGCGGTAACGTGTTGTCCTTCAGCGATAATCGGTTTGTATTCCGGAGATCGACGCAGAACCTCGTGGAGGTCCACTGGCCCGTCTCATGGTCTTTCTTCCCGGCAACCACCACGTTGCTGGCATGTCTACAATGCTGAGAGGCTGGCTCGATGAAGCCGTACTCCAACAGCTCTTTATGGAAGGCGGGAGGGCGGGTGGATAAGAGAGGACGGGTAAGAAAGAAGCCTGACCCTGCTACGGCAGGCTGCGGCATTGACGAGGAAGCAGTTGAAAGCGATGAGGACGGCGAGGGTGAATCAGCTACGGCAGGCTGCTGCATTGACGAGGAAGCAGTTGAAAACGATGCGGGCGGCGAGAGTGAACCAGCATAGCCACCCCCCTTATCGGCAGTACCTCAAGACGATCAGGGCGTCCACGACGACAGCGATGACGAACTACCTAAGGACCTACGGTTTGATTTGGGCAAGTTGGCGTTAGATCAGGACGAGAGCGACGATGAACTGGACGAAGACCGTAAGCTGTTGCTCGAGGCGTTCGAGAATCGTGCGGAGGAAGCAAACCTCATGAAAACTTACTTGAATGAGGTAACGGAATCCCTTCAAACCTATTTTGGGCCTGCACTCATGTATGCAGTTGCGTGGTGTGCATATAACGCTTGCGACACTACTGGTGATGTCACGGTAACCAGTGGAAATGACGCATGATTGTCACGGCGTGGAGGGTTGTGAATGAATCAGACCCTGGAAACGTACACCTGGACAGCAGAGGATGCGCTGAATGACGACGACATCTGGAAGGACGCGGAGGACTCAGACCTGTTGCAAGACATGCTTGAGGTTGAAGATGACGGCATGGAGTGGCTGCCAGACGTTGACCCATGCGCGGACCCTGAGCTAACCGAGCCACTCATGATTGGCGACACCGGGATGATGCCATAAAGCTTGGGGAGGCGGTGTGCTATTTTATGGAATTGCGCATATCACAGGCATGGTCCTAGACATCATTTGACCGGTTCCTCCATGTGATCGTCAT
>LGRX02019801.1:0-13700 GCA_001247695.2 Cymbomonas tetramitiformis | reverse complement strand
TTACACGCTGCCCGCATCACACGGCACCACCACGAGTTGTACAACTAACCCGAGCTCCCACCTCATTATGCTTCGTCACAAAAACCACAACAACAACGTCAAAAGCGTGGGGCTCTGCAATCGTGGTATTCCGTTCTGCACGCTAGTGGGCCCACCGTCTAGAAGCAAGCGATGATGCGAGCTGAAGTTGTAGCTGTCCAGGTGCTTGCGCATCACCACCTCGAGCACGCCCTTGCAATTTGGTGAATAGAAGCCGATGCCGACAGTGGCCTGCCACACAGCCACAGTGCTTGAGTCCAGCAGGAGCGGGCGGGGCGCGTGCAGACCAAAACAAGCTTCTGACCCACAGTGGCGCGGATAGGAACCTAGGCGGTTGACATCGAAAAGACACAGCGCAAGACTGCTGAGAGCCAACCACGCAGTCTCAGATGCGTGAGCTACTCCCATCAGTCAAATGCTCACAAGCGTCCTAGTAGAAAGTGTCCCGCACCACACGTCACTGCGGTATCAGCCCATCCGCAGTCGCCTGGGCGTCAAGCAGTTTCGCTCAGTTTTGGGGCATGCACTTCGATGGCATCTTCAGGTCCCCCGGCTGCGCTAGGGAGAAGCATGACACCTTAATGCCGCACTGCCTCGCCAGTGAGAGGCGTTTGTACTCGCCCTCATCGTATAGTCGGATATCCGGGCATATCTCTGCGCACTGCAACACGAGGCGCGCCGAGGTAAGACCAAAGAACAAAAAGAAGGCCCGTGAAGCTCATGAACTGGCGGATGAAGCGAGATCAAAGTTGCTTTTTGTTGGTTCAGGGACAGTTCCTCAGCCTGCGGAATCTTCCACAGAGCTCAGCACACCACCCCGTGCTGACACTCGACGCACGCGACAAGCAGGTTCTCCCAGGCTGAAAGGAAAAAACACCGCAGCACGAAAAGGAATGGTGCACATTGGGGCGGAAATCTAGACATACCCCCGACGTGAAGACACGCCCAAGCATGGAAGTGCTCGAAGCGGTAGAGATCGGAAACTTAAGCTTGGAGGAGATGTTGCGAAAGTGCTTGAACTGCGGCGCAGTGAAAAAAAACAAACAGCTGGTGTCAACACGGGCCCATTCTAAAGGAAATCAAAGCAACGAAAGCTGTTGTTTATCGCGGACGTGAACTCATGCAGGAACTCCGAAGTGGCCTCCGAAGCAGGCCAGCGAGGACCGCGGAGTTTGCGTGTTTCAACAGCGTTAGTTGTGGGCGCTAAAGGCGGCAAGCAGAGAAAAGGCGCGGTCCAACAGGACTGGCGATGTGTGCCCGCTAGCGATAAGCAAGCGACGAGATGTACAACTACTTCGGCGGCAACCAGCAGCGCGAGCTCGAGTCTCCTCGGACTGCTAATAGTCCGCGCGCGAGTAAGCAGCGCGAGCTCTAGTCTCCTCGGACTGACTCAGCGTGTAGGTTGCTCGGACACTGAACCGCCAAGTAACAGTCCGTGATACAAGCATATTGCTATCGAGCAAAGAATTTCGGCGCAAGAGAACTTGAATGGCGCAGGTGGGTAGCGAGGACGTATCCGTTGGTTTTTTACAAGTGTGCACAAAGTCATATGTCAAGGTAGAGACGGCAGACAAGCAGCCGTGAGCCTTCATGAGCTCAAAGGATGCGAAGCCACGCGTGCACACGGGTAGTTCTTACAACGGGAAGAAGGTCGAACGACCTTGTCATCCTGCCCGGATATGTAGGGAGCACTGATACACTCAAGCACGTAGCTGTCGTTGGAGTTTCCCGTTAGCGTCCAGAGCTGGACGAGCTGGTCAGAGAGTTCAATGTGTGATTTATATTCTTTCAACACTTCCCTGCAGTGCCACCACGCGACGTGCGAATGTCAGATTTAAAGCCAAGTGAATATCCACTTCGGTAGCAGTCTCCGCAAGCACAGATTCCTCAGTGTGTTCAGCTTCCTTCCCTTGCGCCATCGAGAAACCTCTTCACGCGAGTGACGAAATATGTGTCGAAAATGCGTGCACATTACAAGACTTTGAGGTAAACCAAACTGAGTTCAGAAACGTCCGGATCTCACCATAAAATTTGATCTGAGCCCTTAGGACACAAATGTATTTCCCCACTGCTGTCTTGGCCTACTTCCATGTTGAACGAAAGGAAGCTTGGAAAGGAATACCAAAACTAAGAATGCCCACCAAGGGAAGAGCTTGCTGTGTTCCACATTCAACACCACAACCCTTCCTGCTACCAACTTTGTTACAAAGGGTGGTGACTCTTAAGAATGTCGAGTGTAATATCCACTCTGAGTCGGTTGCCATTAACATTAATCCACTGAGGTAGCGCAGGAGCACCGAGACGTTATTCGACTGCGAGGTCTTCACAGCTTGGATTTGTGCTCTGAGAGCGTGCTTGTTGTGCTGGCGTGAGGCTCGTAAAGGTAATATCCTGAACCATTCAATATTCAAGAAAGTCGCATGTGTGTGAATTGTGTCTTCGATCGGCTTGCCTTTCTCGCGTGGAAAAACGCTGTCAGTCGAGTGTCCAACTTGTGCAGATGGTGTTGTTTCGACAGCCCTTCACGCTTCATCTGCCTCCATCAGCGATCGGGCGCCTCTGTGAGACTGTGACCGTGACACAAGTAATCCGGATCGCTGATGTCGGTCTGTGTTTGTAACGGATCGGAATTGCTGTGTTTATACCCTCCCGTCTCCGACGGAGGGCCCATGCGGCGTTTAAGGGTAGGGTGCCGTGAGTTTTCAACCTATTTATTTTCATAACAAATTCCATATTCAAGGGACATTTGCAACTATTTAATTGGAAAATTCACAGGTACCAATATAAACTTTCAAATGCTATCCCACCAAAATATAAAATTAATTTAGAGTGTTAGAAACCACAAAAAAAATTCTAGAGCAAAAGTTAATGTAGGAATATCGAATTTTGAATTATTTGGCGCCAGGTGTACTGATATCAAGACACCTGGCGCCAGAAAATTCACAATTCGAAATTCCTACATTGACTTTTGCTCTAGAATTTTTTTTGTGGTTTCTAACACTCTAAACTAATTCTATATTTTGGTGGGATAGCATTTGAAAGTTTATATTGGTCCCTGTGAATTTTCCAATTAAATAGTTGCAAATGTCCCTTGAATATGGAATTTGTTATGAAAATAAATAGGTTGAAAACTCATGGCACCCTACCCTTAATGTGTCGTGGAGTACGTCGTCACACTTTTGTGATCAGGTAGGTGGTCGCCAGGTTTAACGACATGTGACGCAGTCCGCAAAGCTCCCAGAATGAAAGTTGGTGACAGTGTCATGAGCGTTGGGAATTATACAGGAGCTCGCAGAGCTCGAGCTCCCAGAGAGCAAGTTGGTGACAGTCTGACAGAGTGCAAGTTGGTGACAGCCTGAGACAGTGCAGTGCAGTGCAGTGCAGTGCAGTGTCACAGGACACGGTGACGATGACGCCCGCAAAGCGTGGTCGTTGTCGTCGTCGACACGTTGTGTTCAGATAGGTGGTCGCCAAGTTTCATGACATGTGACGCAGTCTGCAAAGCTCCCAGAATGCAAGTTGGTGACACAGTCACGAGAAAAAAAAGTACTAACGGTGTGCGGTGGAGCCCCCACTGGGCTCAGTCTGGAAAAAAAAGTGTACTAATTGGGGGTGCAGGGCGGAGCCCCCCATGGGCTCAGTCTGAAAAAAAGTGTATAATGGTCGGGGGCGTAAGGAGCCCCCCACTCGTCACTGGAAAAAAAAAAAGTGTACTTATGGGGGTGTAGGGCGGAGCCCCCACCGGGCTCACCCTCGGAAAGAAAAAAGAGTACTTACGGGGGTGTGGGGCGGAGCCCCCCCACTGGGCTGAGTCTGGAAACGGTCACGACTCTGCAAAAGCCGACACTGGCGCGTCAGACGAAATATGACTTGACTTGTGTAGACATGGGGCCACCACCGTTAACCACTGTACAAAACGACATAAACTGTACAGAACGACAGAATTCTGTAAAAGAAACCACTGGCGCGTCAGACGGAAGTGAACGAGTCAGTCAACGATGAAAACAACGACACGATATGACATGGAAACTAATGACGATGATGATGATGACGGAATAGCAGTGCGACGATGAGAGCGTGACATAAAATTCTCGCCCGAGAATTTGGAATTCTCGCCCGAGAATTTGGAATTCTCGGGCGAGAATTGAAATGACGATGACACCCGAATGGTGTCATGGCACAAATTTCCAGTGTCGGCTTTTGCAGAATCGTGACCGTTTTTGCAGTTCTTGACAGTGGTGAGCGTTGATAGGAATAGTGGAAAGCCTAAAGGGTTACGAAACTTTCAGTGAACTGCTGTAATATCCTATTGGATATTATATCTCTTTCTTTAAAAATTTTTGTATATTTTTACGCACTTACGCAATGGAAGACTTTACCCAAGACGTGGACGATTCTTTGGTACGCTTCGCGCGTTGTCTGAAATTGTGAGCGACGGATCTTTGTTCTTTGCCTTTGTTGCGATCTTTGTTTGCTTACTTCATCTTTGCAACGAAAGTTTGCGGACCAACGGTCGGAACCTTCGTTTGCAATTCATACCAGGCCTGCGGCTCTATGAGCGAGGCTTCATCATACTAACCTACAACCTTTGACTCATAGTCGAGGTTGCATTAGGTGTTAGGGTATGAGTTCAATTTTAAGCCTAATGGGCGGAAGCGCTGCTGAATTTTTTTCCGTTATTAAAGGGTTTCTTGTGCTTGGTGCTTGCAGCGTTTGCCTCGCAAGAGTGGACCAGTGGAACCACTTGAGCAAGCATATGAGGAGCGATGCCTTGCGGAGGTCCAAAAAGGTGCTATACCCGTTGTCATCCTATCAAGAGTGGAAAGCGAGAACTTCTACAAGGGTACCTTGTATAAACTGCTTCGTAAGTACGTGATCCACTCGCAAGGGTGTAACTTCGTCGCCCTAGTCGCGACGTATGGGGACGTTGACTTGGGGAATGGGCCGAAGTGCTTGGGGTTGGTGGTACTTGGGCCATTCTTTTCCTTGCGTTTACCCGAATTCCCCCACCCCAGCCCTTGGACAAGAGCAGAATACGCAAGTTTGAGAGACGATCGTTTTAAGCTCATGGCTCTCACTTTGAAGGCCCAAGACCAAAACAAGCGATGGGAAAGCCCATTCTTCAACCCGCTCAAAGTGCACGCATCCGCTTACGCGTATCGCGTGCAGATGATTCTGGCTCTCCCTGACTCAAGCGAGGCAAAAAAAACCTGAAGGGGTGCTGGAAAGAACAACGTTCGAACGTGAGGTGAAACTCCTCGTGGGCAATGGCCAAGTCAACGAGAAAGACGAACCGCGTCTTTTTCGGTTCTTGAACGATCTTTTAGAGCCGCGACGCTACAACAAAATGAACGCGCGTCCATTGCAAGTCTTTGGCCCGCAAGACCTTGCCCCCACTCGCTTGTCCAATGAGGAATTCAACCTTCTTTTCTTTGGGGGAATGAGCGCTTCCCAAGCAAGCGGCTTTTTTTCCGAGAGGCGGGGAACGAGCATGGACACGCCTTTGGCGTTGGAGCCGTCCATTGTTGGCGTGGAGCCCGGCATCTGTCGCGTGGTGCATGAGTTGAGCCCGCCGGACATCTCCTTCCTTGTCCACTATCTGAAAAGCAAGGCGCATGCGTGTTCGGGTGGGCGTGCATCCACAAGCCCCATCTCAACTTGGTTTCGGGTTGGGGTGATTTCCAACCACATCTTCACAAACCGGCTCTCATCCCAAGGTGTCCAACCACCGGACTTGGTCACCGCCAATCTCTTCGCGTTGGTGGGCGAAGAGGTGAATCGGGCGATCACGTTGCCAATCCCCTTTCAAGTTGATGCGGTGCAAGCACACATGCTCCCCGCTTGTTACAACCTTGGAAATGTACCCGTCCAATTTCCTTTCGTCGATGATACATGCAAGGATTCCTTTTTCCTCGACACCGTTCGAGCTCTTTTATTTGTTTTTGAGTCTCCGCAAGAGACACCCGCCCCCGAGGAAGCACATCCTCCCGCGGAAGCGGTTGTTCCGGCCGAGTTCGAGGATCTTATGGCTCAAGCGGCCGCGGCGGTAGAGCCTTCTCAGGTTGCCTCCGAGCCCGCATCCGACTCCACCTTTCGCATCCCGCGGGTTTTCTCCGCGGTAGATACCGCTTTGGAAATGGAGGTCAAGTTTCAAGGTGCTCAAAAGATTCTTGTTGGAAATGGTCGGTTGCTAGTTTTGACGGGTGACATCGCGGCTTCCCATATCCGCCTCCACAAAATGAAAAGCCACATGGGGTTCCGAGGTGTTTTTGTGTTTCACCAATTTGACATGAACACTCTTATCCGCACCAATAGGAACCTGAAAAGATATGCTATGGACCAACCCTCCGTGTGAACTAGCTTCTATCTTGAATAGCATTTTATGGTGTATTAGCTTTTTGCTTTAGCAATAACAACTAGCATATTATTTTGTGTAACCTTCTTGCTTTAGCATTATTACCTAGCATGTTATCTTGTATTATATACCTGCAGTGTTCTCTAAGACACCGAAGTCCGATCGAAGTTTGATCATAGTTAACATATATCACTTGTTTAGAAACTCATATATCTACACGCATATATATCTAGATACATATATTAACTCTTATTATTTACGGCTCGTATATAGCCACAAGATATGGGTATCAGATTTTGGGTTTCACTTGTGCTATCACAACAAACAATATATCGTTGTGTTCGTCTATAACACACCTTTATGTATGCAAAGTTTCATTCGAAAAGACCTCGTGCCTCAAAAGTTATTCACGGTCAAGATACCCTATTATTCACGGCTCGTATATAGCCACAAGATATGGGTATCAGATTTTGGGTTTCACTTATGCTATCACAACAAACAATATATCGTTGTGTTCGTCTATAAAATCCCTTTATGTATGCAAAGTTTCATTCCAAAAGACCTCGTGACTCAAAAGTTATTCACGGTCAAGATACCCTATTATTTACGGCTCGTATATAGCCACAAGAAATGGGTATCATATTTTGGGTTTCACCTATGCTATCACAACAAACAATATATCGTTGTGTTCGTCTATTAAAGCCCTTTATGTATGCAAAGTTTCATTCGAAAAGACCTCGTGACTCGAAAGTTATTCACGGTCAAGAAACCCTATTATTTACGGCTCGTATATAGCCACAAGAAATGGGTATCAGATTTTGGGTTTCACTTATGCTATCACAACAAACAATATATCGTTGTGTTCGTCTATGCAAGACCTTTATGTATGTATGCAAAGTTTCATTCGAAAAGACCTCGTGACTCAAAAGTTATTCACGGTCAAGATACCCTATTATTTACGGCTCGTGTATAGCCACAAGAAATGGGTATCAGATTTTGGGTTTCACTTATGCTATCACAACAAACAATATATCGTTGTGTTCGTCTATAACACACCTTTATGTATGCAAAGTTTCATTCGAAAAGACCTCGTGCCTCAAAAGTTATTCACGGTCAAGATACCCTATTATTTACGGCTCGTATATAGCCACAAGATATGGGTATCAGATTTCGGGTTTCACTTTATGCTATCACAACAAACAATATATCGTTGTGTTCGTCTATAACGGACCTTTATGTATGCAAAGTTTTTATATATATTTATGTATTCAAATTTTTATATATATATACAAGTATAAGTCTAGTGTGCCGCGTTGCGTGCGGGGAATTGTTATCACACACACACACACACACACATATATTTATATAGATATCTAGATTAATCCCGTTTTCGTGCGGGCTTCCTTGCAGCTCCCGACAGCACGACATCGAAATATTGCCAATGCGGTAAAACGGACAGTCGTGGTCAACTCGTAACCTGCAAGAATAAGGAACCCGACCATCAGCCCGGCCAATGCAAACGGTTGGCCGTCGCAAAGCTGCTACGATGCTATCGATGCAACAACAGTCCCAAGCTAAAACGGAAAGCAACGGAGGAAGCCGTGAAGCTGGACGATTTCGATCGCGGAAATGCCATAGGCTTCGCCACCCCCTTCACCGTGCCTCTCCCCGAAGACACCGTGAAACATCTTGGAGAGCGGCACGCGAGTATGTGGACGGACAGCTTGGCCAAGGTCGAAGATTGGAGTAAGCCTGGAGTACTTGACGGGGCCGTACCGTTGACCGGAGGGAAATTGGAAGTGTTTCACACTTCTTCGGGAGGCGGAAACTCGAACGTCAATACCACCTTCTACGATACCCTCCTTGACGAGGAAGACCGAAGGCATTTGGACATTTTCGTGGAACACGTGAAGGCATACACCACACAACACGTGAAGGGTAACTACACTCTTGAGAACTCCGCGTTTTTGATCAACATGGACCTTCAGCAACAACGCAAAAAGAAGCACGTCATTCTCTCGACGCTAACGGGGTGGCAACCATGGCATCTGGACCAACCTTTGAACAGACCCCTCGACGCGGCCGCCCATCACTTGGCGGTTATCGCATATCTTGGCCCATCCTCTCCGACGCGAATTTGCACGGCCCCACACCTGTCGGTGCACGAGATGTGTCAACGATTGGGCGCGTCCACGCTTCAAGGAATCAGCCCCGCCATGTTGGCTAGCGACAGGGATTTCAAAGAGCAGTATCCGCTCATGCTCCCCAAGGAGCACCTCGACGCCTTCGCTGCCAATGTAGGCGGAAAGACACAAGTGCAGCTGGGCGATGGCGCCCTTGTGGGTGGGGTACACCAAGGGGTGGCTAACGCGGATCGCACGCCTCGTGTGGTTTTCTCCGCGAACTTGGCCTTGCGTGGTGTGGACTCCTACAACCCGGATGTGCAGTACAATCCGATGAACACGGCTTTGTACTGGGGGTTTTGGGAATTCGGCGTCAAGGAGTACGTCAAATACCTCTTAGCCGGCACGGACCTCGCCTCAACATGTGCTCCCGAACACAAGAAGATTCTCGCATCCTTGGCGGTGGATGTTTCAAAGGTTTCGAAGAAGGCAGTTGATTGCGCCGCAAAACTAGGAAACTAGGAGGGCACGGACCTCGCTTCCACATGCGATGCCCGACACCAGATTCTCAAGTCCTTGGCGGTGGATGTTTCAAACGGCTTGAAGAAGCCAGTTGACGCCGCCGCAAACGGTTAGGAAAGTGGGAAAGTAGGAAGGCTACGAATAACTAGGCGAAATAACGGGACACTCGAAACACCTAGATGTAAAGCCGTACTAACTTTTTAAAGTGTGTATTCATATGGACATGCTACTACACATCACCCTCGTCGTGGTGTGTCGCCAACCATGTTGTGCCTGGCAAACATGAATTCGCTCTGCGTTATTTAAGACCGTGCATTCCGGTTTGAGATTTTGATATATGCACGCTTGATGCATGTCTCGAATATATTGTGAGTTCCGGTTTCTTGATATTCATGTCCGTGATATCGTGAGTATCGTTATTTCATATTCCGGATGTCATTTGTTCATGGAATATCTCATCATATGGTTGATATTTGGGCGATTGGTATCCTCTAATGCACAATTGTTTTGTTAATGGGCTCGGTCTGGAAAATAAAAAATGTACTTAGGGGGGGTGGGGGGAGCTTTCCCACGGCTTAGTTTGGGGGAAAAAGTGTACTTATGGGGTAAGGAGCCCCCATCTCACTGAAAAAGAAAAAGTGTACTTACGGGGGGGTGGCGGAGCCCCCCACTCGTCAGTCCGGAATCCGTGATTGCTACTGAAATTGTGCATTAATGAAGTTTCCGATGTTGATAACGTTTCGCAAAAACATTCCGTAGTAACGGGGGGAGCCCCCCCCCCCTGCCTGCCTTGATCCTCGAAAACATGCGAGAATATTTCACACAATAGCCGATTTCGATGGTAGTATGTATTCATCCGTGCTTGACGACTCCCGAAAATATGTTGTAAATCTTCTCATGCCGTGGCAATAGTTCCGCATATTTTCGGTGGTCCAACATTCTTAACTTTGGGTATTCGGTGTCTTTGATATACAGGCAATTGAAGATTGGTGACTCTGCCTGATGGGAATCCGGAGCGTCATTGCAACTTTAGCCATTATGATCAACAAACGACTCATACGGGCCTTATTATGTTTGATGGTGTACTCCGCCGCGAGTCCTACTTCTCATGATGCGATCTTCGACGATAGCATCGCTCCCATGGGGTACGTGGTCCCCATCACGAGAACCCCTTCCTCCACGACGCCCGCACAGGTGGCACTCACCACGACGGCCGGTGTTGGGCAGCAAAGGATACCGAACGCGTCGTGGAGGCGCGAGCACTTGCAACGGACTCGTAAAAACCGTATTCTCGCGTCCCGTGAACGACAACGTGCACGGTTGATGGGACGCGCCCGTCTTGCACAAAGAACTCGTCAACAGGCTGTGGCTATGGACATCGACCATGATATGTCCGCCATCATTCCTCCCTCCGCCGATGCGGCCGTGGCGACTACGGGTGTGCGCGAGGCACCGATACTCCGAGCTGACCATGCCCCTGTCCAAGCACCGCCTTCCGCCCCTGAGGTCGACGATCCACTACCTTGCACCCAACTTGCTCGGCAGGCCGTGGCCATGCTCCTCGACAACGGTATGTTACCTACGGCCGCCACCGTTCCTCCCTCCGCCGATGCGGCCGTGGCGACTACGGGTGTGCGCGAGGCACCGATACTCCGAGCCGACCATGCCCCTGTCCAAGCACCGCCTTCCGCCCCTGAGGTCGACGATCCACTACCTTGCACCCAACTTGCTCAGCAGGCCGTGGCCATGCTCCTCGACAAGGGTTTATTACCTACAGCCGCCACCGTTCCTCCCTCCGCCGATGCGGCCGTGGCGACTACGGGTGTGCGCGAGGCACCGATACTCCGAGCTGACCATGCCCCTGTCCAAGCACCGCCTTCCGCCCCTGAGGTCGACGATCCACTACCTTGTACCCAACTTGCTCAGCAGGCCGTGGCCATGCTCCTCGACAACGGTTTATTACCTACAGCCGCCACCGGTCCTCCCTCCGCCGATGCGGCCGTGGCGACTACGGGTGTGCGCGAGGCACCGATACTCCGAGCTGACCATGCCCCTGTCCAAGCACCGCCTTCCGCCCCTGAGGTCGACGATCCACTACCCACCACTCAACTTGCTCAGCAAGCCGTGGCCATGCTTATCGACGAGGGTATCTTTCGCCCCTTTCAAGCGGCCGCCTCCGTCGCCTCTGGGCCCGCTCAGCCCGACCCCGCTGTTGTGCTGCGTCAACCTCCTCTCGCCGACTCTTTCTACCCCGATTATGGCGGAACACTTACGCAGATCGCGCAGCAAGCCGTGGCCATGCGCATCGAAGGCGGTTTCTTGCCGCCTCCGGCTGTCGACGCTGCTCCCAATTTTATGCAGGCGGCCGCCTCAGTCGCCCCCAGGCTTGGTCCGCCCGATCCCATGGTTGTGTTACGTCAACCACCTTTCGACATATCCCACCCCGATGCGGGCGGAACTCTTACGCAGTTCGCGCAGCAAGCCGTGTCGATGCGCACTGAAGGCGGCATATCTCCTCCTCCGGCGGTCGACGCTGCTCCCAACTCTCTCCAAGCGGCCGCCTCAGTCACCACCGGGCTAGCTCAACCTGACGCCGTTGCTGTGCTATGTCTCCCACCTCTCGACATATCCCACCCCGATGATGGTGGAACACTCACGCAGATCGCGCGGCAAGCCGTGACCATGCGCATCGACGCCGGCGTATCGCCCCCTCCAGCCATCGCCGCGGAGCCCTTTATCTTTCAGGCGCCCGCCTCGGTTGCCACCCTCAGTACTCCACGTTCGCGCCGAAAGTCTTCGACTCCTATTCGACGTTCTTCTAATTCGTCTGGATTGCAAACGACCACCCCACGTTCCGAACCCTTGTCCAAGACTTCCGCTCGGGTTGAGCCACTAAGTCCTCTACGACCGCTTACTTTATTCCAAGCTTTCAGGGGTGGGTGTGATACCACTCGATCTGCGCGTTTAACCACGACGGATAATCCTACGCCTACCCCACCGCCGATACCATCTCCGAGTACGGTTCCTTGCATCTCGTCGCCTGCGCATGCACCAAGCCCGATGGACCGTTTACTCCCCGGGCGAATGCTAAATGACGAAATTGTGGATTTGTATCTAGCGTACCTACGTCACGTCGAGAAGCAACGACAATCATCTGGCCAGGCCCCACGTATCCACTATTTCTCGGCTAGGTTTTATACGAAGTTAACGGAAGTATTCAACCCCGACCATCGGACGCACGCGGTGCAACTAGTGGGAGACACGTTCGTGGACATTACACCACCTGGTTCTCAGGAGCCCATGGCCATAGCCCCACAAGCCGCCCCCGTGTACAGCCGCAATGTGCGCAGTTGGAATACCGAGCGCGCATTGGGGTATGTCATAACGTGTTGCGATATCTTCATGGTGCCTATCCACCATCCTGGGGACCCGGGGCATTGGTCATTATTCGTGGTTGACGTTCCACGGAGCTGCATCACCAAGTACGATTCCATGTGCGACGTGCACCATCCCGAGGATATTTGCTTCATCAATCTAGAAACATTTATGCGTGAGGAATTCGCCGCACACAATTCTGCACGCCTCTCGGGTGTCACTTGGTGTAGGCAGACCGCTGTTGACGCCCCTCAGCAACATAACAACATCGATTGCGGGGTCTACGTGCTGCTCAACGCCACATTTATTTCTAAAGACGAACCTCTCAGCTATACCTTCGTTCACATCGCCCCCGCCAGATCCACCATCTCCGAGCGCATCTTGAGGCACGGTGAACAGTTGTCGACTGAGCGACACTTGCGTATGAAAGGCCGAGGGCTGGCTGGAAAGCGTCGTAGCTCCCTTACTTCATCCTCACCATCGATTTATACCCCGAGAACCTTGCGGCGGAGCTCCAACGCTCGTCGCCAACGAGCCCGACGCTCCCAACCCGGGGTGACGGAATGCGAGACTCAAGGCAAACGAGCCCGACGCTCCCAACCCGGGGCGAAGGAAGCCGAGGCTCAAGGCCAACGAGACCGACACTCCCAACCCGGGGTGAAGGAATGCCGAGCTGAAGGCCAACGATACCGACGCTCCCAACCCGGGGTGCAGGAAAGCCGAGCTCAAGGTGAACGAGCCCGACGCTCCCAACCCGATGATCACATCTCGCCGCATTATCTCACCTCGCCGCATGATCACATCTCACGGCATTATTACATGTCACCGCATTATTTCATCTCACCGCATCATTTCATCTCACCGGGGTGAAGGAAGGCGAGGCCGCAGGAGCGCAGCAGATACGTCAAGATGAAAGGCGAGACGAGTTAGAACGGCGAATGCGCGTAAACGAAACCCTCCCAAAATCTTCAGCCTTCCCAACCCCGCAAGACTTGGCGGGATTCGAGCAATGGCCAAACATCGCGGTCGCCGCCTTATGGGAGAGCACTGGCATCGCACGATACCGCCGACATGAAGACATTTCCGATCCGGATGTACGGGAAAGTTATGTGAAAGAGATTGACGCCGCGGTGGTGACGGACGATATTTTGCAGCGATGTGTGAGTGCGTATGTGGACCGTACGTCTAATAAGCGGACTTTGGCTTCGTGTGCATCGTGTGGCATCCGTGATGTCGATCGTGAGTACCGCCAAGATATCCCTTTGAGCGAGTTGCATGACTCGTGC
>LGRX02019800.1:0-17945 GCA_001247695.2 Cymbomonas tetramitiformis | reverse complement strand
CGGCCTTCGCCTCTCCCCCCGCCTCTCCGATACCTCCACCCGCGCTGGGGGACCTGGCTGCCGAAGAGGCACCAGAACGGATGCCGGGCACCGAGGGACCCGCGACCGCGACCACCTCCCCCTCCCCACCCTCACGCTTCCCTCCGCCCCGCCCCAGTGGCCCCCTGGACACCGGCCCCAGTCATACTGCCCTCGTCAGCCGACCCATCTCCGCCCGCCCCCCACCAGCTGGGAAGCGCCTCCGAGTGGAGGACGTACAGGGCGCGGCGAGCGCCGCTGGCAGGCCCCCAACGCCGCCCGCTCACCCGGGAACGCCATCATCCCCTCCCACGCTGGCCGAGGAGAACCCCTACGCCGCGGTCCTCGACGACATACTCGATGCGATGATGCGCGATGACTGGAGAGCACCAGCAAGACGGAGACGCCGATTCTCCCCCTCGCCTTCCCCCGCATGTGGCCCCACTCTCCTCCACCCGGACGCCTCCGCCTCCGCCTCCGCCTCCGCCTCCGCCTCCGCCTCCGCCTCCGCCCCCGCCTCCGCCCCCGCCTCCGCCTCCGCCTCCGCCTCCGCCTCCGCCTCCTTCTTGGATTTGGGCACGACGCTGACTGGAGCACCCCCTCCGGTAGAACAAGGGCAGAGCGCCGACCGTGCCGAGAACCGTCCGATGCCTCCACCCGCGCTGATGGACTTGGCTGCCGAAGAGGAACCAGAACGGATATCGGGCACCAAGGGACCCGCGACCGCGACCTCCCCATCCCCACCCTCACGCCCCCCTCCGCCCCGCCCCGGTGGCCCCTTGGACGCCGCCCCCCGTCATACTGCCCTCGTCAGTCGACCCGCCTCCGCCCGCTCCCCACCAGCTGCGAAGCGCCCCCGCGTAGAGGACGTACAGGGCGCGGCGAGCACCACTAGCAGGCCCCGAACGCCGCCCGCTCGCCCGGGAACACCATCATCCCCTCCCCCGCTGGCTGAGGGAAACCCCTACGCCATGGTCCTCGACGACGTATCCGATGCGATGATGCGCGATGACAGGAGATCGCCAGCAAGACGGAGGCGCCGCCTCTCCCCCTCGCCTTCCCCCGCATGTGGTCCCACTCTCCTCCACCGGGACGCCCCCGCCTCCGCCTCCGCCTCTGCCTCCGCGTCCGCCTCCGCCCCCGCCTTCGTCTCCGCCTCCGCCTCCGCTCTCTGCCCCCGCCTCCGCCCGCCTCCGCCCCCGCCCGCCTCCGCCCCCTGCCCCCCGCCCCCTCCCCCGCCTCCGCCTCTCCTTGCCCCCGCCCCTGCCTTCTGCCTCTCCGCCTCCTTCGCCCCCGCCCTCCCTCCACACCCACCCCTGCGAGCCATTCCGCTTCCGCTCCCTGCCCACCGGTGCCATTCCACCCCGCCCTCCCGGCTCCATCGCTTCCGCTCCGCCTCCGCCCCGCTTGTCAGCCGCCCCCAACCGGCCCCGGCTTCTGCCTCCCCGTCCGGCCGCTGCCCCTCCCCATCCGTGGCCGGCTGCCCCCCTGCCCCGCCGCGACCACCTCCGCCTCCGCCGGCGCATCCGCCTCCACCTATGCCTCCGCCTCCGCCTGCGCATCCGCTTCCACCTCTGCCTCCGCCTCCGCCTCTGCCCCCGCCCCGGCCTCCGCCCCTGCCTCCACCTCCGCCTCCACCTCTGCCCCCCCCGACAGCCGCTCCCCCGAAGAAGAAGAAGAAGGGGAAGTGTGGGGCTCGCGACGGATACAACAAGCGGCACAGGACCTCGTGAACCATTGGTCCTCTCGTGTCGGCTAGTGTCCCCCCGGGAGGAGGAAAGTGGCTGTCCCTCGGGAGAACTGGTCCTCTGCTTGACCGCGGTAGGAGTCTTGCCGAGGCACCTCAGGCAGTGGTCTGCACGCAGTAGATCCCTCTCGAGACCTCTGCCCCTTTTTGGGGGCGTTTCCTTCCTCTGGTATTTGACCGCCGGGTCGGTATCAGCAGGGCAGGAAAGCGGTGCAGAGTTCATTGGACTCTGTGTTGGAAAGGGCACTCCGCCTCCACGCGGTTCCTCCTGGTACACGTGCTCAGCCGGACTGTAGGCTGTGTCACGGCTAAATGGAGTGCCACCCCCGTCCCGCCCCTTTGGGCGGCCGGGATGTCCTTGTGCCTGTTCTGTACTTGTTTCCCTCCCCCCGCCCAACTTCTTCCCCTGTGCCTTGGCTGCTCCTGCTCGCTTCTGCTTGTTGCCCCCTTCTGTTCCTCGGCCTAGCCCCGGTCCTGCTGTGTTCTATGTTGCTCTTTGTGCTTCGCCGCCATGCTGACAAATTGGAGCCTAATTTGCCATGCGCCATTTGATGACTCAGTCAGTGCCTGCCACTCCGGATCACCATCCACATAAAGCACCGCACCTGGCTGCACTTGGCTGTCGAGCCAGCCGGCTACGGATCCCAACTAAGTCATTCACGAAGATGGGACTCCGTTAATGGACCTGGGGGTTGCTAGCCCAAGCTCAGTGACGGCAACGCCTATGCGTAGTGCCCAATATGGTGATGACCATCTTGACACGGCTGACACATGTGCTTCCACAATGCCAGACACTTTTCAGTTCCATGCCCTTGCGCCAAATGATGACTCAGTCAGTGCCTGCCACTCCGGATCACCATCCACATAAAGCACCGCACCTGGCTGCACTTGGTTGTCGAGCCAGCCGGCTACGGATCCCAACTAAGTCATTCACGAAGATGGGACTCCGTTAATGGACCTGGGGGTTGTTAGCCCAAGCTCAGTGACGCCAACGCCTATGCGTAGTGCCCAATATGGTGATGACCATCTTGACACGGCTGACACATGTGCTTCCACAATGCCAGACACTTTTCAGTTCCATGCCTTTGCGCCAAATGATGACTCAGTCAGTGCCTGCCACTCCGGATCACCATCCACATAAAGCACCGCACCTGGCTGCACTTGGCTGTCGAGCCAGCCGGCTACGGATCCCAACTTAGTCATTCACGAAGATGGGACTCCGTTAATGGACCTGGGGGTTGCTAGCCCAAGCTCAGTGACGTCAACGCCTATGCGTAGTGCCCAATATGGTGATGACCATCTTGACACGGCTGACACATGTGCTTCCACAATGCCAGACACTTTTCAGTTCCATGCCCTTGCGCCAAATGATGACTCAGTCAGTGCCTGCCACTCCGGATCACCATCCACATAAAGCACCGCATCTGGCTGCACTTGGCTGTCGAGCCAGCCGGCTACGGATCCCAACTAAGTCATTCACGAAGATGGGACTCCGTTAATGGACCTGGGGGTTGTTAGCCCAAGCTCAGTGACGCCAACGCCTATGCGTAGTGCCCAATATGGTGATGACCATCTTGACACGGCTGACACACTTCCCTTGATTGCCATGGCAGCCTCTTGCTCGCCGGCGCTCCTCTCCCCCATCCCTCTCCCTTGAGCCGTGGCGGCCTCTTGCTCGCCGGCTCTCTCCCCCTACCCCCTGAGCCATGGCAGCCTCTTGCTCGCCGGCTCTCCTCTCTCCCCCCGCCCTCTTTTCCCTGCGCCGTTTGTGTTGTGTTGTTTTGTTCGCTCGAGGCGGCTGGATATTCCAGCACCCCCCCACGCCTGGATTTCTTCTTCAACGCCGTCCTCGATTCCGCCACGTCCTTCACCATCCGCCTTTCCCCTTCTCTCCACCACATCCGTTCTTCCACCACCCCCATCCCTCCTCCTTTGTTGATCCTTCCCGTCCGCCTTCGCACGCCCCACCCTCTTCCCACCCTCTTCCCGCGAGAATGCCTCGCTCCGCCCCCACTCCTCCTCGCTTCCAACCTTCACCCTCCCCCGCTCCGCTTCCCAACCACAGCGCGCAAAGTCTCAAGGCTTCTGGACCCTGATACGGATCTTGCGTGTTTGACCTCAACGAGCGAGACCCTGGCCTCTGGCTCTTGGACCAGTCCCTTGGCGCTTGGACTCTGGAACCTCTGGCAGCAACATCGACGCCGTGTTCTTCCCTCTTGCCCATCCCTCTCCTTCGTCTTCCCCCCCCACCCCTCATACCATCTCTCTCCCTCTCCACGCCCCCTCACCCCTCTGTCCTCCCGCACCCCCCTTCACCAATCTTCACCCTCTCCTTCCTTCCGCAACCCTGCCACTCCGCTTCCTCTGCATATCCCTCCTTCCTCACTCCTCCTCCTGCAGCCCTACCACCTCATCTGCCGCTTCTCCGTCCCCATCTGCCTCCCACCACCCTCCCTTTTCTTTTTTGGAGCCCTGTGCCCCTCGCTCCCCATTTTCCAAAAACTCCCTCGCACAATTCCCCGCCCTCCATTGCCTCTCCCCCATCCTCCCTCTCTCTTCACGCCCCCCCTTGTACCTTTTCGCGGGCCTTCGGGACGGAGCCTGGATCGTCCGGGGCGCTCCCGCACAATTTGCGCCCTGCTACAGGAGATGGTCTCATCCACCGAAACAGGATGCCAGGGGGAGCGTTATGGAATAACCCCGGGTGACTATCTCACCATGACCACTGAGCTTTCACCATGGAAAACTCGACATGCGGCGACGGCTCCGTTGACTGCCGAGCGGAGGATTCCTCCTCCGCGCATGCTTGGCTGCCCCTGGGCAACCTTCCAGACCCCTCTGGAGAACTAGAATCAGAACTCGAACTAGAACTTGAGTCTGCACTTGAACGTGTCGGACAAGATGGAGCTGCGCGACGAGAATCCTTCTTCCCGCAGCTCCACCCACAACCTTTTCCGCAACCACCTCGCCGACCTTCCACCCCCACCACACCCGCACCCAACTCCACTGCAGAATCACTTGACGCCCCACCTCTCACCTCACCTCCCTCGCCCTCACCCACCTCTTTTCCTTCCATTCCGATTGGCTCCACTCATCTGCCACCCTTTGCTCTCCATCCCCCATTTTCCACGGGCCCTTATTCCCACCCTCCCCAATCCTTCTTCGACGGCACTTTGACTCAGCTTGGCCCGGAGGACTTCCGAGCCGTCGACCGCCTTGTGGCGGAACACTTCGCAGGCTGCGCCCCGACGCCCTTGGCGATCGAAGACTGGGAACTCGATGAGAGCACCCTGCTGGATTTCACTGAAGAGGAGCTCATCGCCACCGATCGCGCGGCGAGAGCTGCGACACGCCCTTCGCGGGAGCGTACTGCTGCATTACTGGCGGAGGTTGTTGCGCTTGGCCTGATCCCCCTTGCGGATGACTCGCTGGCCGCCCTCCGGATGGTAACCAGGACCTTGAGGCATGCTGCCTCTTCCCACATCCGCTCCCTCGTGGCGGTCCCCTCCTCCATCCTCTGCTCCGTGGTGGCCTTCCCCGCCGTCACCTCGGTTGACCTCTCCGGCAGCCCTGCGTGGATCATCACCAACTCTGCCCTTCACCTCCTAGCCCCCCTCGTTCACCTCCGCTCCGTTAACTTGCATGGGTGCTTCTTCGTCTCAGACTGGGGGCTCCGTGTCCTCGCTAAGCTCCCCCAGCTCCAGGCGGTTGGCCTTAGGCTGTGTGGCCGGGGCGTCACGGATGCCACAGCTCACCTCGTTGGCACCTTTCTTCCGCATCTTGTTTGGCTGGACCTCAGCGGCCTCTCCGCCATCTCTGACCGCGCCGTCACGGAGGTCTCACGCTGCGCCTCCCTCGCCACGGTTGCCTTGCTACAGGCTGGGGGACGCTCCAAGGACGACGGGATTGGAGATTGGGCAGCGCCCCCGCCACGGGGACGGGGACTCTCGGGGCTGAGCTTGGGTGCACTTCGGTGGGCAACCTCTCTTGACCTCTCCGAGACCCTAATTGACAACTCTGCTCTCCCTGCCATAGCGGGGCTCCTCCACCTCTCCGTGCTGCGCCTCCGTCACACGCGAGTGTCAGACCTGGCCCCGCTTGCAGACAACGCTCTCTGCACGACCCTCACGGACTTGGACCTCTGTGGCACGCTGGTTGCTGGGAGCGGAGGGTATGGCGCGGGTCTGGCATGTGTCTCTTCCCTGCGCGCCGTCTCTTCCCTGCACCTGGGGCGGCTGTGGATTCAAAGTGGCGACCACCCGAACGGGTTTGACTTCCGCCTCCTTCGTCCTCTCACCAACCTCCTCACCCTTAACGTCTCCTACAATGGCTTGACCTCCGACGACCTTATGCGCATTGCCGCTCTCTCTTCTGTCACCTCCCTCTCCCTCGCGAATGGCAACCGCATCCGGACGGTCCGGCCACTGGCCCCGCTCTCCCGCCTCGCTGAGCTGGACCTTATTGGATGTTACAACCTGTGGGAAGAGGACCTCCCGGAGGATCTGGCGCTCTTTCCGGCGCTCTCCACAGTGCTCTTGTGCCCGGACGATGACGGGGACGAGGAGGACTCCTTCTGGCACCACTCTGGGCGGCGCTTCCCAACCCTTCCGCCCCCACCGCTTTCCTCCCTCCCTCCTCCACCCCCCCTGTCCCCGCTGCCCCTTCCCACCTCCCTCTGCCCCATGCGGGGTGACTCCCGCCCCTCCCCTCAGCCACCCCCCCAGCTCCCGCGGGGCACCTTCCAAGTCTTCGTTGAGAACCTCAAAGGGAAGTCCATTGTCATTGAGATTGGGCCTGACGACACTGTGGAGCACTTGCGCCTCCTCATCCGTGAGCGTTGTTGGATTCCCCCAAGCGAGCAGTGTCTCTCCTGCGGCGGGAGGATCTTGCGTGAGGGAACCCGGCTGCGCGAGTATGGCATTGGACATGGCTCGGTTATCCGCTTTTGGGCCCGTATCCGCGGCGGCTCGAGCGCTCCCCCACAGCCCCGCACCTCTCCCTCCTCCCAGGGCCACCCGCATGGTGGGAGCTCCCTCGTTGACTCCCTCTCGTCAGCCCTATGGGGGGAGGATATGTCCGAGGCCTCCTCCCTTGCTGCCCGGGCGCTCCTCCGGGAGGCCTCGGCGGAGGCGCTCCCCTTTCTGCGGGACGGCGCCGCCCTGGAGTTTGTGGACACCCCCCCCAGGTGTGGCAACTTTGTGGGACACGACTTAAGTCGTAAGGCAACTTCTGCCCACCGAGTGGTATCGATCAACCTCGCCTCCCGGGCCAAGATGATGGACCCCCATGCGCAAGGCAACTGGCTTGGGGAGTATCTTTCTGACATGGGCGTGGACACGTGCCTAGCTAGTGAGTGCGGCTTTGGCACTGACGCTCACCTGCGCTCGTTTGTGAGGGGTCTCTCGGAGCATGGCTTCACCGCGGTGGGCAACGTCCAGAGGCATGGGGGTGCACTCGTGGCCTATAAGCTGGGCACGCTCGCTTCCAACCCGAAGCTTATCTCAGTGGGCGGCGAAGGCCGGGCTGCCTTTGTCACCATCACCTCTGAATGGACCTCGAGAAGGGAAGACGGCGCCCCCTCGACTGACAGGCGCTCCATTTGCTTTGGCGCTCTCTACGGCCTCTCAGGTGGCACCACGAGCTTGTCCCAAGACGACCGCCACAAGGAGGCCCTGCTTATTGAGCGCGCTCGACAGGTGGTTGAAGAGGCGGCGGATCAACAACTCCTGGTTGTCCTTGGGGGGGATTTTAATGCTGTTGTGGACCCCCTCCTTGACTCTGTTGGCACTGGGGCTAGGGCACGCGAGTCCTCCCTCTTGCAGAAGCTGCTTGACCTTGGCTTCACCGACGTGCTTCGTGCCCACCACCCACAAGCGGTGCTCACTACCCGCTCGACCCTCCAGGGCGGGGCAAACCGCTTGGACTACATCCTCCTCCGGTCTGACCCCCGAGTCACTGGGGTGTGCTCCGCGATCCATCACCACCACCAGCTTGCCTCGGATCACTCAGTGGTCCTCGTTGATATCTTTGGGATCGACATCGGGGTGGAGGCCCCCGACTTTGTGAAGAAAGCAGCACTCTGGCGGAAGTTCTTTGAGGCGGCGGACGAGGTGCGGAAAGGTTCTGATGGGTCCTCTCCCTTCATGCTTGAGGTCGAGCGAGCACTGGATGCTGCCCCCCTGGCGTCCCGGCTCTCCCAGAATCTTTGTGTGGAGTGGTGCGCCTCCCTTCTCGCCATGTGCAGCGAGGGTGCTCGGTCGGCGGCCGTTCGGGCTGCCCTTGGGAGGATGACTGAGGCTGCAATGAGTGCTGTGACGAGAGCCATCGGGGAGGTTGCTGGCACCACGGTCGCCCACATCAAGTCTCTCTCCTCACGCAAATCGGGCACCGCCATCACCCAGTGGACCAAGGCACACAACGCTCTCCGGCTTGTGCAGTCCCTATGCCACAAGGGGCTTAATTTCAGCCCGGTCTTGGCACGCCATAACCTTATCCGTCGCGGACGCCTTCAGGCAGCGGAGCGCCTTCAACGACGTGCTCGGAACTTGCAGGCGGATTCCTCCGTTCCCCTTCCCGCGCCCCTCTCGCTCCCCCGCCGGTGCCGCCAGGAAGATCTCCGGCGCTGGCTCCGCCGCCTCCGCGTGTGCGCCGGGCGTGCCCGCATCGATACCACCAGACACATCCGCCTCCTCCGGGCCTCCGGTCGGGCAAGTTGCCGCACTCGACTTGATCGACTTGTCAAGGAGAATGACGTTGCTGGCATGGCAAGGGCCTTGGGCCTGAAGGAGGACAACCCGGGCAGCTTCATACCCGAGACCTTTCGAAGGGATGGAGGCGGCGCTCCTGGCTCCGGTGACCCGGTCCCGCGCAACGGCGACGAAATCAAGGAGGCCACGGTGCAACACTTCGAGACTCTTTTCGCCAAGCACCCTGCCCAGCCGCTCCCGTCCTTCATCGTGCCCACCGTGGATGAGGCGGGAACCCACAGCGTCCGCATTGATGAGGCCCGCATTCCACTTGCTCCTGACCCCAGACACCGTGAGGACTCTGACTTGCTCGCCCTCCTTCGGCTTGGCAACATGGACTCTGCGGCGTTTCGCGCTCGGTGGGGGGACGCGGTGCGGGTGACCTCAGACGGGGAGTGGGAATCCCTACTCCAGGGGGCCTGGGGCACCGCTCCAGGCCTCTCAGGCTTCAAGATTTGCGCGCTCCGGTGCTTCCCGCAACACGTGCGTACCCTATTCCGCACGTTGGTGGACACCATGTTGTGTCTCCGCCTGATCCCGGACCTCCTTAAGTGGACCCGGATTGTTAACATCTCGAAGTTCCCCAAGCGTGGGTTCCGGCCGTTGTCCATGATGGAGGAGCTCTTCAAGGCGGTGGAGAAGGTTGTCCACACGCGTATGGAAGAGATCCGCAGCTCTCTTCCTCCCAGCGACGCCACCCTCTCCACCTTCAACGTGGCGTATGACGAGGGTCGAGGCACGCACCACCCGCACCTGGTTGACGCCATGGTCCACGAGGACGCGGTGGTGAGTGGTTCCCCGCTTCGGGTCCTCACTGTGGACCTTGAGAAGTGGTTCGACAAACTCCCCCGCGAAGTTGCGTTGGCCTCCCTTGTCGCTAAGGGTTTCCCCCCTGTGATTGTGGAGATCATCAGTGAGGGCTACAGTGGTTTGAAGTCCTGCATCTCGACCCTCTGGGGGGACACCCGCTTCCTTTTGCGCGATGGCACTAACGGGATCGGGCAAGGGGCCATCCTCTCCCCCCTCCTCTCCAAGCATCCCCAAGACCCGGCCAACCGCGCCTTTGGCCGCCGCGAGCGTGCCTACCGCACGCAGTATGGCTCGGTGGTCCCCCTTGCTGGCTTCAGTGACGACACTCGCTTCTACGACGACGGCTCCGTGGAGGCATTAGACGAGATGGCGTCCATCTCGGCGCAGGTCTACCCGCCGGCTGGGATTCAGATGGCGCTCTCGAAGGCGGAGGCCTACTTTGTCAACTGCCCTGTGGCGGCCCCCCAGCCGATTTCTATCCACCACTTCAATGGCGACTCAGGGAGGGCGGAAGAGATTGAGGTGGCGGTGTCCACCCTTAATGAGCCCAGCACCTTCCTTGGCACCTCCACTCTCCCGGACCGCTCGCGCCTTGTGCAGTACCCCAAGTACAACGGGGCGGTCAAGCTCTTTGCTGCCCGCTGCGCTGCGCACCAACTGCGGTGGCAACATGTTCGATTCGCCATCCGTCCCCTCCTCGTTAACGCGGTCACATTCAACCCGCTTGAGACACGCACACCGTGGGATACGCTTGTGGACTGGGACTGCACCATTTCTCGGCTGGCGTGCAAGAGCCTCCGCATGCCGATGACCTGCACCCGGCAGGGCCTCTACGCTGCCCGAGGCCTAAACATGCCGTGCCTTGCGGCGGAAATGCTTGCTACCTATGCCAGGGAGCTGCTGGTGGTCCTAGGGGAGAAGACTGAGTTGGCTGGGAGCTGGTGCGCGAAGGATGGCAGCGGTCCCTTGACCACCCGGAGTGCGAAACCCTCACCAGGTCTATCACTCGCATTCTTGCGGGGTGCGGCTTCTTCATCCGAGATGCCCGCGAACGGCTTCTGTCGCGTGCCTTGGACGCCCTCCAGGCACGGTGCGGCGCCTGGGGGGCGGTGCCCTCTGCGGGACTCCAGAGGCGCGCCTTTGCGAAGGCTGCCCAATTCTCCTCCCTCGGCCCCGGGGCTGCTCTTATCCGGGAGGGCATGCGGCGCCTCTCCCCCACCTCCAAGTGGCTGGTCGCCTCGGAGTGGGCGCCTGTGGTGGCCAGCCGCCCGAGCACCACCCACCTCTTCTTCTCTGCGGGTAACATTGCATGGGCCTTGGGGGAGGCTCGACGGCAGGCGGACGTGGACTGGCGGGCAGAGTGCGCTGCACAGAGCATTGATCCTGCGGAGGCGATGGGGGATGGTAGCCCTTGGTCTTTTGAGCGGGATGACTGGGGAAGCGCTGATGTTGAGGACCCCCTCCTTGACTGGCTCGATTGGGAATCGCATGCGGCCGAAAGGTCTCAACTGCTCGGCCGGTACACGCGCCGCCCCGGCATCTTGGGAGAGGTGTGCGCGGTCGGTGACGGCTCCTTCTTTGCGTCCTCCCAGCGGGCTGGGGCGGGCTCGGTTTTCCTGCTTCCGCGGGACTGCAGAGGTGGCAATTCGACTGCAGGCCCGCCCTCCTCCCGCAATGGCAATCGCCTTCTCCAAATCTCGTCCCCCCTCCCGAGCTTGTATGGCAACGGGGTGGTCTCCAATCACCAGGCGGAGATCTGGGCCCTTCTCAACATCCTCTCCCGCCTACCCCTCTCGCTCCGCGGGGTGGTGGTCTCAGACAACATGGGGGCTGCGCTTGGTCTGGCAGCGGCAGATTCTCCCCGGACAAGGGAGCAACTCCGCCGTGGGGATTGTGCCCTTTGGTCGCGCATTGCCCGATGTGCCCGCCGCCGCAGCGTGGCCCCTCCGCCGGCGCTCCCCGGCCCGACCTCCATTGGCGCATGGGAAGCGGAGCTAGGCCGCATCCTTGAGGACCCCGCTGTCACCGACGCCAAGCTCCTCCCCTCCCTTGTCCCTGGCCTGTCTGTGTTGTGGGCGAGGGGCCACCAACCCCTGGAGGGGGACGTACAACCTTGCAGGCTCATTGTGGAGGGCAATCACGTCGCTGACCGCCTCGCGAACCAAGGGGCACTCGCTCCAAGGACTGAGCCTGCTCCCGGTGGGGTGGCGTACCCGCGTGGGGGGCTTCGATTCTTCCTTGTGAGGCGTGGCCAAGTGGTGACATCCGACCCGAGTGGCTCCATTCGGCGAATGGCTGCTGCGGACGCGGAGGCGCGCTGGGCTGGGGCGGCCCAACAGGGTGCGGCTGCGGCGGCGCTCGACCGGTTGTGGATCAAGGCTTTGGACCCCCTCTCCCTCCTTCAAGTCCCTCTCCCGGCGGACCTTCCTCTTGTGGACGGAGCCCCCATTCCCCTCCTCTCTACCAGCTCCGCCTCTTTCCAAAACAGCGCATGGAAACAATGGCATGCGGTCGGCGGCTCCTGGACCGCCCGGGTACGGAACTCTGCTGACGCTAGGCGGGCCGCGGAGGCACGTGCACAACAGGCGGCCGAGGGGGCCCATGTCCCCCATGTGGTGGCATTCATGCGTGAGATGGATGTGCTCGAGACCCTCCCCGGCGACCCTGCCGCTGCTCGTGCCCCCCTCGCCCTCGACGTCCGCACCTGCCCCCTCTGTGGCCTTGCCCCAGGCACAGCCCGCCATGCGCTACTCTCTTGCCCTGCGAACACCCCGCTCCGCCTCCCCCTTCGCGCCCGTGTGGAAGACCTCCTTTGCAAAGAGATGATGGAGTCCCTCTCTGCCCCTCGGGCGCAGGCGGTGGCTGCTTGGCTTGAGTGCGGAAGTCAATCGCGTCCCGCTGACTCCCCCTTCCGGTTTTGCGGGCACCCTCGGAGCGGTTGGGGGGTCCCGGTGGAGGCCTCCACGTGGAGCGCGTTCCCAATCTTGTCCGCGATCGCATGGCTCCTGCCTGTTGCTCAGGAAGAGGAGCTCGGCGCCCGGGGCGAGCGGGGGAGGACGGAGACTGCGGAGGAGGCCCACGACCTTGGGTACCGGGGGCTGGTTCCGCGTACCGTTGTCCTGGCGGCCATCGACCCCCGGGGCTTGCACAACACGGAGGGGGAGGGTTGGGATGGTCTGCCCGCGGGCGCCCGGGCTCGGGGGAATCGGCTTGCGACCTCCGTCTCGATGGTCATCCTGCAGATCTCGGCCGTGATGCGCAAGAGGTACGCGGCCGGGTGCAACGACTTCGTCCGTCGCTTCCTCGAGCCTGGGCTTGGGGCCGAAGCCGGGGGCAACAGAGACTCGATTTTTGAGGAGGACGACGACGACAGCACTTATGCCCCGGCGTCGAGCGGGGAGGACGACTCCGGGGGCGAGCCCCCCCCACACCCGCCCCCTGGCGCCACACGCGCCCCGGTGGCGGGGTGCGCACCTCGCAGTGCCCCCTCGGAAACTGGCGCTCCCCTCATCTCCCGGCCTCGCAAGCGGAAACATGCCGCGGGGGGCTCTCGCTTGGATGCGGTGTGCGCGGCGGCAAGGCGCGTGGAGCTGGCGGACACACTTTCCAAGAGCATGGAGACCCTCTCGATTCTGGTCCGCCGCCCCCTGGGAATCCCGGAGGCCTGCCGGGTACTCGGGAGGGCGGCCCTTGGCGGGGCGGTGCCGCCGCGGAGCGCCGCCAGGCATGCCCTCCGGACCAATGGCATCTCCTTCTTGGACGAGGCTGGGGAAGCTACGTACCCCATCCCCCTTGGCTCTCTGCGGCTCCCTGCCTCACGGTGCGTGTGTGAGACTCCGGCTCCGGAGGCGGAGTGCGGCACGCTCTGTGCCACTTGCGGGCGCCTCATTGCCTCCCACGCCCCTCCCCTGAGTGAATGCGCCCTGTGCTCTAAGCCATTGGGGGAGAACGAGGTTGGCGCTACGGCGGGCCCTTGTGGCGAGCCTCTCCCCCCCGCTCCCCCGTTCGTCCCTCTCCCTCCCTCCCACTTCCGCGGCGTGCACCTCATGCGTGGGGGGCGGTACTACCGGGCCCAGCTTGGGAAACGGTTCCTGGGCCGCTTCCATGGGCCACAAGGGGCGATCGAAGCCGCCAGGGCCTACGACACAGAGGCGCGCCGCCTCAACACTGAAACAGGCGCGGCGTGGCTGACGAACTTCGTGGCGGAGGGCAGCTTGGTAGAAGGGGAGGCGACGGCGAGCAGGGCGCGGGAACGGGCAGAGCTGGAGGACAAGGGGCGCCGCATTGACAGTCCGCACACGTGGTCGCGCTTCTTCGGTGTGGCGTGGGTCCCGACCATAGGGAAGTTCTCCGCCACCACCTTCATTCCACGCCGCCAAGTCGGTCTCTTTGTCACGGAGGAGGACGCCGCCGTTGCTTATGATGAGGCGATGCTCGCCATTCCCGGGGTGGAGCGTGGAGTGAGCCCGCTCAACTTTGCCCCTGGCACCCGCGACAGGTGCCCCCCTCCTGCTGGCAGAACAGGGAAAAGCATCCTGAGCTCTCGGTACACGGGGGTGGACCGCTCAGCGGCTTCGGGGGGATGGCGGGCCTACCTTGGCTCCAAGACGACCTCGAGGACTTTCTCCAAGACACTCGGCAGGCCCACCACCTTCAGATGCGAGGCGGACGCCGCCCGTGAGGTGGACAGGATGGCGGTGGCTGAGCACGGCCCGGGCATCTCCCTGCTCAACTTCCCCACGCGTGACAAGTCCCGGCCGTGGTGGGAGTGCGACCCCGCTAGCTTCCGCCTCCTGGTACCCCCCGGCGTGCCCGCCCCAAGGCTGGATGTGCGGGTTCAGTTCGACCCGGAGACGCGGACGGTGATCCGCGCCCGGGCGGACATCCCCCCGGCGCCCCAAAATGGATTGATGCCGCCCAACGGCCCCGAGCAGGAAGCGCCCTCCTCTCCGCGCGCTCCCGGAGCCCGGTGCGCGGGCTGTGGGAAGGGCGCCCACGCCCGCCCGGAGCCTAACCAGGGGTGCGGCGGGCTCATGGTGGGCCACCTCTTTCCCTCGGAGGTCCGGGACGTCTGGTTGTGCCCGTGGTGCCTCCGGAGGCATGCGGCGGCAGCCCTTGCCCGACCAGCCGCGGGCGGGACACGTGTGAGCACGGCCCCTGCTGCTCCAAATCCCCTGTGGCCCTCAATGTCACCCTCCCCCCCCTCGCTCGAGACCGGCGCGCGGCCGGCCCCCGCACAGGCTGTAGTGGGCGGGGCCGGGGGCAAGGCTGCCCTCTGCCCTGAGGTGGCCCCCTCGGTGGGCTTGGGGCGCGGGGCCCCTGGCGCCCCCGCTGCACTTGGAGGTGCCCCCTCGTTGGCGGAGGCTGCCGTGGCCGGGGCCTCCACGCTGTGGTGCAGGCCTGCTGCCCGGGGAGGCCGCCGAGATTGACGCTCTTGACGCGCTTGGTGGGCTTCCTGGCGACGTCCTCCCTCAGCTTGGGGAGGATCCTCTGCTCAAGCGCGTTGCCCTTTGCCGCCTGCTAGACATCACGCACCCGTCGCTACGAGAGGGGGGGATAGAGCTGCAAGGCTATGTGGACGACGATCTTGTCAATGCGTACGTTGGGCTCCTTGATAGCACGGCCGTAACGCTGGGCTCCCGGACGGTCTTCCTCCCTCCGGCCTTCGGCATGATGTGTGCTGCCTCAGCGCGGGATGTGGGCGTGCTCACCCCCACCTTTGCCTCGGACCCGGATGGCCGCAACGCCCCGGGCGCTCGCCGTGTGACTCGTGGAACGGCGCGCCGGCTCCTTACGGCGCACACCGTGATGATCCCGGTGGTGGTGGACCTCCACTTCTTCCTGGTCCTCCTTAACGCGCGGGGGATTTGGCTTCTGGACACGCTCCCGGGCGACGCGGGCTGTGGGTTGCGCCGCAGGCACCTCGCCGACTTCATTGCGGGCACCGCGTGCAGAGCCGTTGCGGACAGAGTTGGCGACACGGAGGCGGCGCTGGCGGCCATCCCGTGCCTGCGCCGGTCGACATGGACGTGTAGGGGGGACTTGGGAGCGCCCCCCCCCCGCCCTTGGCGCGCGCCGTGCGGGTGTGCGCGCAGACCAGGCTGAATGCGGGGGGGGCGCCTCATGATTGCGGCCCTCTGACGATGGCGTACATGGAGGTGCTTGGGCTGTGGCCGCGGGGGACGCCCCTCCCGGTCAGTGAGGTCATGGCGGCCTTCCGCGAGCGCGTCGCCCATCGCCTCCTCACGAGAACTCACCCGCTCCTAGCCGGGGGCTCTGCCCTGGCCGTCTTTGCAGGGGCCTCCCTATGCCCCGACGTGGAGGCCCCCCCTCCTTTGGCCGGCTCTTCTCTACCACCTCTCTCCCCCGCCCCCTTGCCCACCCGCCGGCCCCTCTCCCAAGACCCCCCCTCCCCACCTGCGCTTCTCCCCCTTGACCCCTCTGAGGCTCCTCCCCCCCTCCTCCCTCTCCCGGGCCCAGCTCTGCCTCGCCGTGCCCACAAGGGTGCCCGTAAGTCCTCCGCCCTCTTGCTCCCGCCGCGCGTGCCCCCCGAGCGGCGCATGCCCCCCCCTCCCACCTTCCCCTTCCTCGGCCTGAGGTGGTACTACGGCGCTGGCCAGCGCGCCATGACGATCGAGTATAAGCGCTCGAGGGGGCTTCAGTGCGCCCTCCAAATTTCGGGCGTTGAGGGCTCCGGGTTCGTGGGCACCGCGATCCCCACCTTTGAGGAGGCCGCTGAGCACATTGCGGCAACCTATTGCTGTCGGTCCACCCGAGCGGCGTGCACCTTCCTAGAGCTCATCGACGACGAGGACTGCCACGCATACTGGGACGTGGACAGCCCGCACTCGCCGCCGCTGCCTGGTGTTGAGGCTGAGAGGATACATGCGGCCACTCTCTCGGCTTCCCTCGCGGGAATTCGCGTCTTCCTCGGGGAGCGGTACGGTGTGCGCGCCGTCCCTGACGAGGCCTTTCTCATCGCTGAGTCTTGCACCCTCTCCAAGTCCTCCTTCCACGTGATCCTCAAGCGCCGTATGGGGGGGTCGGCGGGCAGACGGGTGTTTGCGGCCCAGCTGGCTCTTCAAGCGGCGGCCACCCCGGGGCCCATGGCGTGGGTTGACCTCGCGCCGTACGGCAGCTCGCAGGCGCTGCGGGCGTTGTGGTGCTGCAAGGACGGGGCCGCCAACTGGAAGCGCCCGCTGCAGGGCTGGGGCCCGTTGCGGGCGCGCTCGGAGTTCTTTGTCACCAACGTGGACCCCTCTGCCCCTCTGCTCGTCCCGGTCGCTCAGGGTGGCCTCATGCGCCCCCCGATCATGCCCTCCTCTTGCACCCCCGCCATCGCCGGTGCTGCCCTCACGTGGGAGGAGGCCACAAGTGTGGCCGCGGCTGCCTCGGCCCCGTCGCCCGAACAGGCGGCTGATGCGGTGAGGGTGGCGCGTGAGGCAGTGCGGGCGCTCGAGGCGGCGGGGGTGTGCCGCCCCCCGGGGCATCGGGGCGCGACGTGCACGGAGGCGCAGGTGGCTCCTCGGGGGGGCGGTGGGTTGCTCTCGGTGTACTTCACCAACGGGCCTGACGGCCGCGGGTGCTTCGCCAATCCCGATGAGGTGCACCGCCGCAACAACTTCTCCATCGGTGTCATGCCCTGTGGAGGTGTGACATACTTCTGTTTGAGCCCGGGGTGTGGCTCGCGGGCCCTCCCCGCGGTGCCGTGCCCTCCCTCGGGACCCGCTCCGGCGCCGCCTCCCCTTCCGACTTCCGCCCCCATCCCCCTCACTCCTCCACCCTCCGCCCCCACCTCTCCACCCCCGCCACCCTCTACCGTAGACCTTCCACCTTCGCAGCCCTCCGCCTCCACCATGGGACCTCCATCTCCCTCCGCCCTGGTCCCCTTGCCCCCGTCGTCCCCTGTCCCCTCCGCTCTGCCGCCTTCACCTCCTTCCGCCTCCGCCTCCGCCCCCGCCCCGCTACCCCCACCACCCCCAGCCTCCGGCCCCGCTTTGCCCTCTCTGCCGCCTCCACTTTCTCCACCTTCCCGCCCACCCTCCACCCCTTCCATCCCTCCTGCCCGCTCTCATCTTGCGACTCCCCCACCCTTTGCCGCTCTTGGCTTGCTGCCTCCACCCCCGCCGTGTTCCATGGCGACCCCCTCTGCCCTTGCTTTGCTGCCCCCCCCGGCCTCCACCACCGTGTTGCCGCACCTCATGCCCCCCGCCACCACTCTGATGGGCCTGCCACTCCTAGCCCCCTCTCCGTTGCCCTTGCCGCCATCCGACTCCGGAAAGCTCCCCCGCCAACCTCCGCCCCGACCCCGGGCTTTTCTCCCACTCTCCCACCTCCTCGCCCTCCGCCCCTCCCCCCGACGGGCCCCGGATCCTGCCCTCCGCCGCGTCCCGCTCTCAGCCCCTCCCCTCCCACGGCCCTCGCTCCTCCACCAAGTGCGCAGCCCCCCTGCCCCCATCCCCACCTCGGCGCCCCCACCTCTCTCGGGGCCCGCCTTGCCCCCTCTGTCGCTCCCCTCCCCTCAGCCACCGCTTTCTCCGCCCTCCGCCTCCACCCTCCACGCCCCGCCTCCCTCCGTCCCCGATTCTGCATCTGCCGACCCGCACCCGCCTCCCCCTCTGCGC
>LGRX02019796.1:0-14742 GCA_001247695.2 Cymbomonas tetramitiformis | reverse complement strand
TATAACTGCGATATTTGCACTCAGAGTCCTCACGTGCGATCTCGAGAGCTGAATTATGCAAAGCGCGCCTGCAAAGAAAAGAAGGGGGGGGAAACACGCTTTTCAGAGAGTGGGTGGTACGGCTCCCGAGCGGGCGTGTAGGGCTTCTGAAAGAGCCCTCGAGCAAAACAATGTGCGCGGTGGCAAGCAATAGAGCTCATTCGTAGGAACGTCGTGTGAGGCGATTACAACGCGCCTGACTGATGTGAGAGGCGCCCGGCCACACACTCAAGAGTGTTCTAAGACGCGCTCTGGCACACGAGCATGCAGGCTGGAAAAGACGCCCCCGCAAAAGCGCTTGTGTACCGTAAGAGGCGCCCACCCAAACCCCCGTGAGACACGCCCTCGCACCCGCGTGAAAGCGCAGGAAGCAGCAATAGCGCGCGGGGGCAAGAGCGCTGAGAGGCGCAGTGAACGATACGAAAGGAGCCCCGAGAAAATGAGAAACAAACGCACCTGGGGGTGGAGTCACTGAGGTAGTGCACAAGGAGTCAAACTCCTCAAAAAATCTCGGGATTGAAGCATCTCGCTTGATTATGGGATTTTTCGCTTTTTCCGAGAGTTTCTGATGGAGATCAGAGATCCGATCGTTAAGTGCTCGGACCTCCTTATTAAGTGAAACGACTTTTTCCTCGCATGCTTCTCTTTCCTGCATTGCTTCCCGAATTCGAGTCAGGGCGCGCCTAGCGTAAATAAACTAGATGGTGCAGAACGAGGTTTCTAAGTAGAATTTCATAATTTGCAAAGAACCTAACACGAGGCAACAAGAATTGAACATCAGTACTCGAAGACATCTTTATAGTTATTTCATAGGCCAAAGCAACCAGCAGCTTACGCGAATTAGAGCACTTTTATCTTCACGGTAGGCATTGGCCTGCGCTTCGGCACGCTTCAGAGAGTCCAGCAGTTTCTCAGTCGTGAGGCACAGCATCTGCAGCTCTTCCCTAACGCGATTTTCGCCTTCATCTGCACGCCAGCTCGAAGGTCGGTCTTAAAGTTGGCTAGGGTTTTAAGGAAACGGCTTTGAAAGTGGCACGAGGCATGAAGCATTCCGGTGTGCAACTAAGTTCTCACGATATGCGCGGAGTGGTGCTGCTGATCGGGATGGCACCTGAGTTTCTAAGATATTCTGTAAGTCTTTCAATTCGCTGTTGTTGGCGTAACCACAGCAGGCCAGCACCACACACCACAGCTGGAAGCATCAAGTTTACACAGAGTTATTGAAAATAAAAATAGATAGCAGGTGCGTCCTATCGTTCTTCACATCCTTCTGCAGCTGGACAGCTCGGAGGGCTTGGAAATCAGGGGAGAGGCACTTCGGCAATCGACAGCATTTGGTTCTGCAAACTAATACGATGTTACAATAAAAGTCTGGCAGGAAAGTTATTGACCTTCGCTTGCACGAAATGCAGCTTGCAGGTGAGGAAACACTGATCAACTGAGACTCCAGACTGTATTGTGTATATCAATATGCCTATGATATTTATATTTAATATTATCTCATATCTGTTCCACTGTCGCTGTCGCTGTCGCTGTCGCTGTCGCTGTCGTGTGAGCCTGTCGTGTGTCATGACATGACACAAGGCTTCAACCACCTTCGATCACTTCATCCGTTCATGCGATGGCCACTCAGCGCAAACGTTTCATAAACCTCGAAGTTTCTTATGTACAAACTATGCAAGCTGTTTGGATCTATAAAAAAGTGCCGATCTATAAAAAGAAAACTTCCAAAACTGGGCGGCAGCGGCAGCTGGCAGACTTTGTGTCGTCCATCGTTCGTCGATCGCTGTCGCTGTCGCTGTCGTCACCGTCAGTCGACGGCTGTCGACGCGCGACTACCAGTCTATATAAACGGAAGAATAAATTTGCCATTTTGGGTTTTTGGGGGGGGTTTTGGGGGTTTCTTTTTTTAAAGATCGTTTTATTTAATAACACTATTTATTTATTTCAATAGGATCTTGTATAAACATGGCGTGGCGTGGCGATGGCGTGGGCTTGTCGGGTTATTTCACGTGTCCACATTCCTGCATGCCCACATCGACATGCCACATCTCGATCTGCATACTTTCAACGTTTCAAGCAATCGAGAATTCGAGATTCGAAACATGCGGCAGTCGAGTGCCTCGTTTATACGTTTATACCCTCCCGTCTCCGACGGAGCGGAGGGCCCATGCCGATGCGGCGTTTAATAATGTGTCGTGGTGTGTCACGTCCGTCGCGTCGTCGCGTCGCCACACTTTCGTTTCAGAACGTGGTCGCCAGGTTAAAATGCGACATGAAACGCAGTCCGCAAAGCTCCCAGAACGAAAGTTGGTGACATAATGACACTGTCATCAACGTCGCCTGTTGGCTGGAACAGGAATTATTAATAATTATTATACACAAAAATGATTTTCCGTGTGTCGCTGTCGTGACCTAACGGACATATGAAATTTTGTGACGCTCAGATGCAACGTGCCGCGGGATCGAAAATTCAGGGTTTCGGCTTCAGGGTAAACGACGGATAAGAGCAAGAGATAGAGCTAAAACAAAAAGCTAGCAGTGACACTATCAACCTGGTTCAATGTCTCTCACACTCTTTGAGTAGACTCCTTCCATTATCATCATCTTCATCATCATCATCATCATAATGCTCGCTTCCATCAGTAAGCTTCCTCGAGCTGCTCTTCCCATACCCGAACGATGCAGACATTTACTGCACACGCTTTCAGCAGATATCAAAAGCGACATCAGCAGTAATGGCAGTTGGGGCCCCTTTGGGAAGGGGGGGCGGATCTCCGGCAGCGTCGCGGCAGGCTGGGAAGACGTGCGGGATGCCTTCGAGTCTAATTTTCGGAATAACCTAGAGCTGGGCGCCCAGCTCGTGGTGTATAAAGATGGAACGCCAGTGGTCGATCTTCATGGATACTCAGACGCCATGGAGGGCCTGGGCTACAACGCCGACACCTTGCAGAACGTCTTCAGCTCCGGGAAAAACATGGAGGCAGTGGCATGCATGGTCCTGGTCGACCGCAGCCTGCTGAAATACAACGATCGGATTTCCAGCCATTGGAAGAGTTTTGGGCAACACGGCAAGGAGGATATCCGAGTGGAAGAGGTGCTGCGCCACGAAAGCGGGCTTCAGTTCTTCGCTAACCCTGCCTTCCCGGACGACTTCTCAAAGAACTTCGTGCCATCGGTGGCAGACGTCAGCGCCACGGAAAATGGCGCGGTAGAGCGGGTCATTGAGGGGTGCACTCCTTGGGGTCGCGGTCAAAGGATGTACCACGCCAGCACGAGAGGTTTCATAATCGGCGGGCTTGTACGCCAAATTACGGGTCAAACGCTCGGGGAATTCCTCCGGTCTGAGGTCACTGAACCCCTTGGCATCTCCCTTTTCTGCGGCACTCCCCGCGACGAGCAGGCTAGGCATCGCTACGCCGACATGCGAAAAGCTGGAACATCCCACACTCTTCGCGCGATAATTCCTGCGATGCTCGGAATGGGTGGGGATCCGCAAGCGTGGAGCTTCGTCAAAAAGTTGGTCGCGGCTGTGCGGGATAGTAAACACCCACTCCGTGGGTACCCGAAGGCAATACCGCTTGAGTGGGCGAAGGACGACGTGAAGCACGTGAATACGGTGGAAGGCCGCACCCTCGAAGTGTCCTCAGGGGCCATGCAGGGCAACGCCCGCGCGCTTGCTAAGGTGCGTGCTTACTTTTCTGCCGCTAAGCTCAAGTTTTTGGGTTGTGAGGAGCGCACATCTTCGTTCATCGTAGATGCCATGACCGTGTGAGTTCCAACACGCGTTCACCTAATAGATTGTTAAAATTCGACTGTGCATTTATGGTGGGAGTACCTGAGCCTTTTGACGGATTTTCCAGGTCAGCGCGCTTCTAGCAAATGGAGGCAAGATCGATGGGGTACGGATTGTTTCCGAGGAAACGGTACGGCTTGCAATGTCCGACGCAAAGGTCCTCCGCGATGACGTGTGGGGCATGACAATGGCGTTCTCTCGTGGAGGCTTTGCCGATTTTGGCTCGATGACGGAATTGTCGGGGGTGCCTTGTGACAACTTGGCTCAGCTTCAGAGGGGATTTATCGGCTGGGCTGGTAAGGGGGGTTCGTTGTTTCTATGGGATGTGGAGAGGAATATCGGTTTTGCTTACGTAATGAATGGCATGGATCTCGGGCTTGTCGGCGGCCCGCGCGCTAAGTCTCTATTTGCAGCGCTCAGCCGAAAGCGGTAATGCTGTCTGCTACTATGAAAGCCACAGCATATTAAGCAGAATATCGTCCCCGTCCGTGGGCTTTGTGTTCTCCGCTAGATCTTTTGTTGCAAGATGTTATCTTGCAACCTTAATTCTACCTCTTTTCGATATAGCAAAGCCAGGAATGATGGGACTGGAAATATCATAGTGTGGAATATCTTGAGTTGCACTTACATAAGGTGACCGTTTATTCCATAGGCCGGGCATATTTTGAACGACTCCATACTCATTTCCTTCTGGTGAAGAGTTGTTGGCATGTGGGATATACTCATATAGAGCTTAAGGGTAGGATGCGGGGGAAAATAAAATATGATAGTGTGGGCGTCAAGGTGAAATTAGATTGGAGAATGGAATTTGGGGTAAGTGTAGGGGAACAAGTTGATGACATGCACACGGGTCCGCGGCTGACGATTAGGCTACCCGCGCTTTGTTCCGGAGGGGGGGTGCGCACCACATCGCAGAATCCGGGGTAAGGCTGGGTATCGGTTTGGCCGATTGTTCGATTATCGGAATAATTGTAATCATGAGTATCGAATCGGTTTAGAAATTCTGCAAAAATAATCCAATATGTTTTCTTAAAAAAGCCTACTATCGAATTCGGTTGGGATTTCAAAGTACACAATCGAATTGGTTTGAGAGATCAAACCCCACAATTGAATCGGATTGACAGCCCAAAACCCTCAATCGATTCGCATTGGGAAATCTTCAAAACTGCTCTACGCAATCGATTATTGGGTGCGTTTCAATTGACATTTACCCCGACTTTTATCATACTTAAAGAGGGGAATTTAGGTTTTTGCGCCTGCGGCGGGCGTTGTTAATCGAATCAGGGCTCTTCATGAATAGGACTAGCATTCATGATTAGATGCATGATTAGATTTTTTTTGCACTATCAAGTCATGATTAGGGGTCACCGATGTACTAAGCAAGTCATGATTAGCGGGGGGGCTGTTGTACTAATCAAGTCATGATAACCGTATAGAGGGTATTAATCATGACTTGATTAGAAATTCATGATTAGATTCCGCTCCTGAAGAGCAAGACGTGTTAGTCTGATGTGACAGACTGGTGCCGACCCACATTTCGAAAGTGACATCAACATTCACGTAGGACCAATTTGTACCTCACTAGTCGGGACGGAATTTTTGTGTTGCTGTTTTTTCATGAGGGTGCATGTTATAGTGGGGGCTTAACATAGAAAAAGCTGCATGCAAAACGGCGGGTCCAGAAAATGTTTTTTGTTAAAGTTATGGCTGTTTTTCGGTTTCAAAGTTGATAACTTATATACTTTCAGGGCGAAAATGCAAAAAAAAATAGAGAGACTCACAAGATCAATGGCGCCATCCAAGTATGACTGAGAATTGAAATGCGAGTCTCATCTCAGTCCGTGAGTATGACCTTGAGATTAGCGTGTGTCAGTATGGCGTATTGGCACTGGCCAGGATTTTCAAATTTTTGATTCAAAAGTTGGGTGCGATTTTGGCCTTTTAAAATTTTCAAAATATGGTCAAAAGTTGGGTGATTATTTCAAAATATATCCAAATTTGATCAAAATATGTAAAAGAATAGAATACACATTTGGGCGGGATTGGTAAAAAGTCTGCCTTGTGTGTATCACCCCGTTGTATATCGGACCCTGAGATTTTCGGAGCGCTGCGAGCCTGCGTGGGCTCCCCGCGGTCGCACACTCCGTACTTAAGCTCCCCCCCCCTCGCCCCCTCTGTTGTTCTCTCCTAATTTTTTCTTTTCCCTTTTCCCTTTTCCCTTTTCCCTTTTCTCTTTTACCTTTCCCTTTTCTCTTGGTTCTACCTCCGTATACTAGTTACACATATTATTTTACTCATCACCGTAATACTACTTGTCACTGTAATATTACCACCGCTATATTTCAACGTTCACGCGGAACTGGTCCGCGCCTCAACAATCACGTTTTACCATTATATTTCACAACACCCCGTGTATTACATGTTACCACCGTATTATCTCATACGACCGCAATCGGTTATGGCCGTGCGCAATAAACATCGGTGATTTAGGTGTCGGGGGCGTGATATATATATATATAAGGCCTTCGAAGACAGGGCGAAGACAGCATGACACCTTTAACAGTGGTGTCATATCAGAATCAAAGACAACTCGAAGAAATTCAGAGACACTCTGAAGACGTCATGTGGGACGGTGTGTCACATCATGACACAATGATAGTACAGTAGACCGTAGTACCCCACCTACTGTGCGGTACTTGAACCTTGTTGTCTACCTAGGTTTTATCTAGGTTTTTCTAGGTTTTACACATCTTGAGTATATATTGGGTAGCCCCTCATTTGTGTCGCACTGGTTCTTTTATTTGTCGTGTCGCAAACGATTCGTTTATATTAACGACGCTTCGCAGCTTTTTCAGAAATATGTTGTTTTTCATTTCGTTTCCCTTAAAGGAGCGAAACAGGTTTCCTGGAAAAAAAGTGACATCAACAGGCCACACCGCAGGAGCTGTCCCTCAAAAATTATGCCGTTGGAAATTTTCCAAAAATTTCCTGCCCATGTCAGCAGTCCTACCCAGGATTGTGTCGAGCGCTCGCGCTTTACCGGCCAATCATGATACGATAGCATCTGAGGGATACCGACCTCAGCATCAGCAGTCCTACCCCGGATTGTCTCGACCGATCGCTCGTAGCCGACAACGAGAGACACGTTTAACAATTCACAATTATACCACAAAGATATGCGGAATTTCCAATTATGAATTTGTCGCAACACTGCCACAGTAATCTGACACACACTTAAGAAACGATGGTGCTATTATGGAAAATTCGGTCACTTTCTGAAATCGCCTTGACAGACGCTACGATTAACAATATCTGACGATCCAGAAAAATTCGGTCAAATGAAGTGGCGACATCTAAAACGTCCGATTTTCACAAGAGACGATCCTCAGGTCGAGGAACCCTTATCCTGCTTTCAAGAACACTTCAAGAACGCTCGTTTCCTGAATTTAGACAGTGCTGGATCGGGTGCATATCACGTCATGAAAGAGAACTCTATTATGTCATGCTGGCGAAAATGAATACGATCGCGTCATGAAAATCTCTTCCAACTGCCGTAGATCCATTATTCAGATTATCGCAGTCCGCTGATATTTTTACATCGGTCCGATGAAAATTACATACCATATTTCCCATTCACATATCACTAATATGATGACGTGTCCGACCTCACTGTCGAATGTGCGGCCAACCAGATATTCATACGAGCAAAACAGAATCCGCTTGCATCCTTTCGCTTTCACCTCACTGCTAAGACCGCTGAACTGAGCGCCCCGTAAGTCACTCTTCAGCGACCGTTGTGTTTGGTATAATCCCGTCTACCAAACACAACGTAACTTTGCATATGCATTCTAAAGTATTTTAGGAACCTCATATTTCTTGCGCGCGCAAGATCCGTTCAGATTCTAGGAGTCTGGACGCGGCGCGTTAGAGGGGGTGGATGATGTTGTCATTCGTCGAGTCCGCTGACTCGACTCACGCGCAGCAGCGACGCATAATGCACAGCATGGCTTTATCACGCATATCTCATATGCATATACAACATATTTTGAGCATCTGACACTGCTCTGACAGCTCTGGCGGAAACGCGGATGTCATTTGCGTCCACGTTTCCGCTAGGATTTCTTCCCTCATTCGCGCGCTCGCTTGCAAGCGAGCATGCGCATCGCGTGAGGGAATTGTTTGCAAAAATAGCACCTGGTGTGTGTTATCTTTCCGAAATAAATTGGACAGACTCGTCAGTCAACCATACATCTCACTGTAGGCTGGCGCGTTCATCCGGGTATAGCGAACGGAAATTTGAGTTTCTAAAACCCCCAATAGTTGCGATTGCGGGTATCATTCTACGTGATGCGCGTATCGATAAACTTAGTAGGAATATGTGATAATATTCAATAGGAAATTCTTGCTTAGATTAATACATGATCTTAAGAAGTAATCTTGTTTTGGCTCGACAGGGGCACACTGCGGGGGAAACGTTCCGTGTTATTCTTAAAATTGCATATTTAACAAATGACATTTGAACACTCACCACTGCAAAAACGGACAGATTTTGCAAAAACGGTCACGATTCTGCAAAAGCCGACACTGGAAAACTCTCGCGCGTGTTTGACCTCATCATTATGCCATGACACCATTCGGGTGTCATCGTCATCGTCATCGATTATGGGGTGGGGATGGGGTCTGATTCTCTTTCTGTGTGGCGATTTTATTGAAAGGAATTTTCGCGAATTAATTCCTCCGTTCAACACACCCTGAATGCAATTAAAATAATCGTTTGTCCGATTTGTTTTTCATAATTTGTTATCCTGGCTGCGTTCTGTCCATGTAAATCAGGTCATCTGAAAGTTTTCTGTGAATTTTCACGACAGAATTGAGCGTGGCGCTCAGAGTGGGCGCAGGTGCGACAGACATGAGCGCCACGCTCAATTCTGTCGCACGGTATAATTACAGTTTGTCGCACGGTGCGACAAATAAAATAACCGGTGCGACAAATTTGAAGTGCTTCCTATATATTGTGTTGGATGCGGATATATTAAGCGTGGATTGGTAACCGAAAAAGCTAGAAACTAGAAAGCACCAACTATTTTGTGGTACAATTATGACGTTGAGCACCTTGTTTGGAGGGGACGGTCCGCGTATCTGGACGGTTAAGGACATGGAAGATCCCGCGTGCGCTTGCAATGTATGTGGGAAGAAAGAACGTACAAAGAATCAGATCTGCTTTTGCGACGGATGTGATCAAGCAATACACGCTACTTGTGGTAACCCTGGGTTTACAAAGGGAGTGGCTTTGAAAGCGCAATAAGAGGATTATTTTTGTTTGGCATGCGAGTTGAGGAGTCATGAAGAGGAGCAGGAAGACTTGGAGGCCAGGTAGCTTTCCGACTTTGTATTTCCCAATTAGTTGCCGACTTTGTTTTTTTTAGAGGGGGGCTGTAAAACGTTAATAATCGTTACCTGGTTTCAGCGTTCTGGACAAGGACTCGGGCACTGGAGAGGAGGATGAGGAGGGTGAAGAGGTGGATGAGGAGGAAGAGTTTGATGAAAATGAGGAAGAAGGTGTAGAGGAGGGGGAAGGAGAGCTGGAGGATGAAGAACAAGAAGAGGTTGATGCGGATACACCAACCAAAAGGAAAAGGGTTTCTAATTCCGGATCAAAGCGACGCAAGCCGCGCGGGATTGATATGTGCGCACAAGAAAAGACCCTTGTTTGTCTATTTTATTTGATTAGGAACGAGTGTAACCTTTTTAACAACTTGTTTGTGAGGCCTTGCAACTAATGAGCTTACAGGAAGGATCGACTATGGTACCCACCCTGGGTCCATGGACCTACCACCAAGCCCTTGGACCCACCCTGGGTCCATGGACCTACCACCAAGCCCTTGTACCCACCCTGGGTCCATGGACCTACCACCTACCCCCCCGTCTTTAAATGCTCTAGTTAGGTGGTCTTTGTGAGTGCACTGAAGCACCATTGCGTTGCAATTACTGAGCATTGCCGGAAGCATCGACTTTTGGACCCACCCTGAGTCCATGGACCTACCACCAAGCCCTTGTACCCACCCTAGGTCCATGGACCTACCACCTATCCCCCCGTCTTTAAATGCTCTAGTTAGGTGGTCTTTGTGAGTGCACTGAAGCACCATTGCGTTGCAGTTACCGAGCATTCCCGGAAGGATGGACTTTTGGACCCACCCTGAGTCCATGGACCTACCACCAAGCCCTTGGACCCACCTTGGGTCAAAAGACCTAGTATCTGGACTATTGGGACTATTGGGAGCGCAACCCTTTTAATAACTTGTTTATTGCGTTGGGGTGTTACATCTGGAATGGGAGTATAACATTCGTTGTAAAGGCGCACTAGGATTGAGTGCTTGAACACACATTGCTACACGCGGTGCATGGGTCCATAGTAGCATAGTAACTAAACATGTCAGGTCCTTGGAGACATATTCAAATCAAAGAACCGTTTATGTCTGAAGGGAGATCCTCACATTAATCATATCGGTTCGTGTGCGTATGTGTGCTTTGCAGTGTCGATTTGAATGAAGTTGTTTCAAAGCAATTAAATTCGGCACGAGAAAACTCGTTGAAACAAACACAAACCACCAGCAATAAGTTCAAGGTAAAATATTGTTGCCTATATGCTCAAGTGCTAAGTATGGGTTGGACTGACGTGTAGTATCTAGGACCTACGTTTAATGTCTAGGGCTTATATCCGTTGTCTAGGACCTATGTTGTAGGTGCAGGACCTCGGTATAAGGTCTGGAACTGACTTTCACCGTCTAGGACCTACGTGTCTAAGGCTCGTGTCAGGCGTTGGACCTCTCTTTTAGGTTTAGGACCTACGTTGAGTGTGCAGGACCTACGATTATGGTCTATGACCTATGCTCACGGTTATGGGTTTACTATTATTTTCGGGGACCTACGTTTAAGGTCTAGTATCTATGTATTTTTGGGTATAGTCTGACCTACGTGTAAGGTCTTAGCGCTACGTTTCAGGTCTTGGATTTATATCCACCGTCTACCTGGATGTAAGCCTATTGGGGGGTTTGGTTGTTGAATCTCCATAGCATTTCTTGAACTACAACGTCAGTGGAGAATTTGCGGATGGCACGAAATTGCCGTTGGAGGAGGTGGCCAGCGATGACCTTTTGGAAGACCGGAGTGACAATCCGAAGGCCGGACTTGCTAAGGCCACCAATTTTCTTCTTTGGTGCTCAGACAACATGCCGTTCTACAATTATTCTAGGAAGGCAACGGCATTGGTAAGCCTACTTAAATCCACAACCATCCCACTTCTTTTTTGGTCGCTTGCTTATCTTCAGTATAATATGTCAAAAAGGCACCAATGTTTATCGACGTTGGTTTGGGCCGCCTAAGTTCTCGTGATGGTATGTATGCCTTTGGGCGGTATCTAATCCCGGCAGAGGTGCAGTTGGGCATTTCGCACGAGCATTTGAATACGTCAATACGTCTCCATAATTTCTTGTTGATTCGGATGGATGGATTCCATCAGGTGGATGTAAGGCTATGGCCTACTTCAAGGGTTGAGGATCAAAATTGTATCGTTCTCCTAATGTGCAATTTAGCCAACTTGATGCATATGGTATATGCAGCCGGCTTGGTTCCATTCATCAATCCCCTTCTTAGACGTTCAGACCCACCAGGTCAAGCAGTCACACCTGCTGGTCCCATCCGTCCCACAAGGGCTAGCAGCTTCTTTCGGTCCATCAATTCCACCGGTCCCGTTGGTCCCACCTGTCCCATTAGTATAATCAGTGCCACCATTCTCATCAGTCCCATCCGACCCATCCAACCCGTGAGTCCCATTAGTCTGACTTCTTGGTTCATATGGAATATTCCGCCTGCTGAATTTCATCTAGAAGAAGTAAAAGTATTTTATATGCACGTACCGGTTCAAGCAGTCCCACTAGTCCCATCAGTCCTGGCGCTAGCCCCGTAAGTCCCACAAATCCATTCCGTCTCATTAGTCCCGCATAATCCTACAATCCGCTTTAGACGTTCAAACCCACTAGGTCCAGCAGTCCCCGCAATTCCATTAGTTTCATCAGTGCCACCAGTTCCATTCGTCCCATCCGACCGGTGAGTCCCAGCAGTCCCACCATTTCCAATCGTCTAACTGGAAAAGTACACCAAAAACCTGGCTGCCGCAGGCGATTTGTTTTTGAATATAGGAATATTCCCTTGCAAAATTCCATCATGTTATTAATGGGCAATATAGCCATCTTGGTTCACATGGAATATTCCGCCTGCTGGATTTCATCTAGAAGAAGTAAAAGTATTTTACATGCACGTACCAGTTCAAGCAGTCCCACCAGTCCCATCAGTCCTGGCACTAGCCCCGTAAGTCCCACAAATCCATTCCGTCTCATTAGTCCCGCATAATCCTACAATCCGTTTTAGACGTTCAAACCCACCAGGTCCAGCAGTCCCCGCAATTCCATTAGTTTCACCAGTGCCACCAGTTCCATTCGTCCCATCCGACCGGTGAGTCCCAGCAGTCCCACCATTTCCAATCGTCTAACTGGAAAAGTGCACCAAAAACCTGGCTGCCGCAGGCGATTTGTTTTTTGAATATAGGAATATTCCCTTGCAAAATTCTATCATGTTATTAATGGGCAATATAGCCATCTTGGTTCACATGGAATATTCCGCCTGCTGAATTTCATCTAGAAGAAGTAAAAGTATTTTATATGCACGTACCAGTTCAAGCAGTCCCACCAGTCCCATCAGTCCTGGCACTAGCCCCGTAAGTCCCACAAATCCATTCCGTCTCATTAGTCCCGCATAATCCTACAATTCTCTTTAGACGTTCAAACCCACCAGGTCCAGCAGTCCCGCAATTCCATTAGTTTCACCAGTGCCACCAGTACCATTCGTCCCATCCGACCTGTGAGTCCCAGCAGTCCCACCATTTCCAATCGTCTAACTGGAAAAGTACACCAAAAACCTGGCTGCCGCAGGCGATTTGTTTTTTGAATATAGGAATATTCCCTTGCAAAATTATATCATGTTATTAATGGGCAATATAGTTATCTTGGTTTACATGGAATATTCCGCCTGCTGGATTTCATCTAGAAGAAGTAAAAGTATTTTACATGCACGTACCAGTTCAAGCAGTCCCACCAGTCCCATCAGTCCTGGCACTAGCCCCGTAAGTCCCACAAATCCATTCCGTCTCAATAAACCCGCATAATCCTACACTCCGATCCGCTTTAGACGTCCAGACCCACCAGGTTCCGGAGTCCCAGTAATTCCATTAGTTTCATCTTGCATCTATTCCCTTGCAAAATTCCATCATGTTATTAATAGACGTGCCGAAGATGTGCGGAATGTCTTCCGGATTTCGGAAGACATCTTCCCGGAAGACATGCAAAGGGCAGTCTTCCCGGAAGATACCCGGAAGATGTTCCGAATGTCTTCTGGGCCAGAATACATTCTGACATGTGTTATCGACACATATGTGATGATTATGCAATTTGGCCACATAGCTACTTCATACCACACGTACACTAGTCGCGTAATCACAGAAGACATTCAGAAGGCGCACGGAAGACATGCGGAAGACATTCCAGGTATCTTCCTAACAACTTCAGGGTTGTCATCATGCTCTGTTGCTATGATACATAATATACGGCTAAGTTAATTGATAGGTCTATCTACACATACATGTACGATTGCATCTATTCAACATACAGACCACTAAGTACGATGCCCGGCGTATTATCACGATCGCCTCTTGCGTCTTGCACCTTTCGGTCGTGAGCCATCATCGTCGATGCACTCGAAAAAGTCAGCCTTTAAATCAAATACCACCGCCGTCTTCATCACAGGATGTTTCTTGATTACAACTTGGTGCTCAATTTGAGCCGCCAGGATGAATGGATCAGTAGTGTCCCAAGGTGTCTCGGGATCATCCGGGTCGTATGTGTACACCACCTTTGCGGTATTGTCCGGGCCCGTACATTCTGGGAAAACCAGAAGACGCGTCTTCTGAACGTCTTCTGAATGTCTTCTGAACGTCTTCTGAGACGTCTTCTGGGTCCAGAAGACATCTAGAAGACGTCCAGAAGACGTCTTCGGCGCGTCTTCTAATGTCTACCATCTTCTGGTTTCCAGAAGACGTGCAGAAGATCTTCCGGGAAGACATCCAGAAGTTATCTTCTGGACGTCTTCTGCATGTCTTCTGAATCCGGGAAGACATCTTCTTGATATCTTTTGGGCGTCTTCTGTACATCTTCCCCGAAGATCTTCTGGACGTCTTCTGAAACTCAGAAGATGGTAGACATTAGAAGACGCGTAGAAGACGTCTTCTGGATGTCTTCTAGATATCTTCTGGAACCCAGAAGACATCTAGAAGACGTCTTCCGGAATTCAGAAGATGTACAGAAGTCATGCAGAAGACGTTCAGAAGATATCTTCTGAATGCCTTCTGCATGTCTAATAAATTTCAACATTCGTATACGCATTCGCGAGGAATATTTTTAGGCTGAAATAAGCTTGCAAGAAGGATGAGTGCAAACAAGATGTATGGCATAATACACTTCTCGCCATCCTTAACAAACATATTCTCAACGTTTGATACACGACAAGAGATGATTTATTTGTGTGGAAGGCTAATAAGATGCTTTGGAGACTAAAATTGCTTTAACAATATTACTTTTCAATCAAGAACCTAATCATAAGGAGGGCCACACATATTATTATCCTAACTAGCTAAGTGTCTAGAACTACTTCACATTCATGTTCTAAACAACTAGTCTAATTACCTAGAAACGATGTTCATCTAACATGCACACATGGCATAGGTCTTGGACCACGCAACGAAACATGGGTTTTCCACTCGCTCGTTTTTAACCGATCTGAAAAACAACGCACACCAA
>LGRX02019792.1:0-22166 GCA_001247695.2 Cymbomonas tetramitiformis | reverse complement strand
TTCTTCCTCTCTTTTTTCCCCCTTTTCCCTTTTTTTTCTCCCCCCTTACGATTTTTCCACAGCGGGCCTACGGCCCGCTGTCATTCCCCCCAAAAAACGCTTCGCATTCCCCCCTGTGCACACGGTTTAATCCCCATAGCTTACTACAGACGCTGGAATTCAGAATAGGAATTAATTACAGCGCCTGTCATCCGATGACATCTCGCGATATCGAACTGAAGGGTGACGGTGCGGTGATGACGTCCAGCAGTCACTCACTGACACAAGCGACACTCGACTGTGACACAAGTATCGCATGCGTTGACTTTCTGAGGAAGCAACTACAGTAAGTGCAGCGCACCAACAATTAGTGCTCACAATTTTCAAAGAAATGTCCTCATTTGGGACCGGCCGGTCCCAAATCTCATTAATGGGAATCGCAGACGATTAGGAACTTTGGGACCGGTGTCATACAGTGGAGTACAGCGCGTACACCGTACACCACGTGAACGAATAATCACAGCAAGTCTATCCGAGAGAGTGTCACTGTTGACTGTAGCAGTTTCCCGTGAGGGAGGGATACTGAGCGCCTGCCATCACTCATGCCCCGCGCGCCTAGCAACTTGAGAGAGAGAGAGGGAGGGATTTCCGAGCGCCCATCACTCATGCCCCGCGCGCCTAGCAACTTGAGAGAGAGAGGGAGGGATTCCCAGCGCTCGCCATCACTGTGCCCCGCGCGCCTAGCAACTCGGAGTAGAGAGAGGGAGGGATTCCCGAGCGCCTCGCCATCACTCATGCCCCGCGCGCCTAGCAACCTGGAGAGAGAGAGGGAGGGATTTCCCAGCGCTCCGCCATCACGCATGCCCTGGCGCGCCTAGCAACCGGAGAGAGAGGGAGGGATTCTCGAGCGCCCGCCATCACTCATGCCCCGCGCGCCTAGCAACCTGAGAGAGAGGGAGGATTCTGAGCGTGCCATCACTCATGCCCCGCGCGCCTAGCAACTTGAGAGAGGGAGGGATTCGAGCGCATGCCATCACCATGCCCCGCGCGCCTAGCAACTGAGAGATAGGATTCGAGCGCCTGCCATCACTCATGCCCCGCGCGCCTAGCAACTGGAGAGAGAGGGAGGGATTCTGAGCGACTGCCATCACTCATGCCAAACTGAAATGTCGTCCCGTTGAGAGGCGACCTGAGTGGTGAGGTGGGTGTTCCATCCTTCTATCCTTCTATCCAGCTCTGAGCTGAGTGGCATGCTGGATACTGATGAGCAGAGTGACATGCTGAATGCTGAGTTGAGTGGCATGTTGAGTAGTGAGGTAGGTGGTCTGTCCATCTATCCAGCTCTGAGCTGAGTGGCATGCTGGATGTTGAGCTGAGTGACATGCTGAATGCTGAGTTGAGTGACATGCTGAGTGGCATGCTGAGTAGTGAGGTAGGTGGTGTGTCCATGTATCCAACTCTGAGCTGAGTGGCATGCTTGCCAGCTCTCCTCCCTCCCCCTGCCCTTTCTTCCCCTCTGTGCTGTTCAGATCACTCGCATCTTTCTGATGGCAGCCGGACCTCCGCACAGTGTCACCCTAACCCTGCGGCACTTGCTGGAGATAACCTGGCCCACCTTCTGCGGTGGGCGCCTGAAGATAGGTGGCTTGGGTTCTTGTTCCGTTGTGATGCCCTTGCCCCCCTCCCCCCTGCTGCTCTCCCTCCCCCTCCTTGGCATGACTGCCTCATGCGCGCTTGCCCTCTCCCCCCCTTCACCCGTTTCTCCGTCCTCCCCTCGCTGGCACAATGTGTGTCTGTTTCTCGCGTTGTGCGTGTTCGCTTGGTTCCCTTGAGCCATGGCAGCCTCCTGCTTGCCGGCTCTCCTCTCCCTTTTCCCCTTCCTTCTTGGCTGTTTCTCGGCTTCCCTCTTGCTTGCTTGCCTCCCCCTTCCTGGCCCTTCCCTCTTTCCGGGTCGGCCGGCCCTGGTTTGAACTGTGAACTGGTTAGAACGCCGGGCTTGTCGAGTCGACCAGCGGAGAGCGCCAAAAGGCTGCTCACCAAAGGATCGAGGGTTGTGGACCCGTGCTCAGTGACTACAAGGCCTCGGCAGCTTCTGATTGGTTTCTTTTCTCATGCTGGAGCTGGTTCCCCCTGAGCCATGGCAGCCTCTTGCTTGCCGGCTCTCCTCTCCCTTTTGGACTTGACCCGAAAAGGTGCTGCAAGGTGGCGCGATTACCGCTTGCAGCCTGAGGATCTGTCGGAGGACCCCACGGCGGGTGGCATGCGTTCCGGCGCCGCCAACTCGACCTTTGCCAAAATGCTTCCAGAATTTGCAACTTGCACTACAGGTTTGCATATCCCTTCATTTTGATGACCCCATCCCATTTGTTCTCGTAGGATTTTGCCCCCTACTATCTGAGAGGCATCAAGATACCACCAATTGTGAGCCCTTCAGACGAATGCGTCTGGAAAGGGGTAATGGATAGGTAATGTTGCGCCTCGGCAGTAAATGCCATGAAGTGATAGGGGTTGTTGCGCCTCGGCAGTGAATGCCATGTAGTGAGAGGGGCTGTTGCGCCTCGGCAGTGAATGCCATGTAGTGAGAGGGGTTGTTGCGCCTCGGCAGTGAATGCCATTTAGGTAGAGGGGTTGTTGCGCATCTTAACTTAGCCTGAGGCACTCCGTGTGTCAAGTACCTGTTCCCGCCAATTAGAAAAGATGCATATGGACAGAGCTTTGGAAACATACTCATTGTTGATCTCTCAATCGCGAATGCAAAACTCCCAGCGGAGGGAGGAGGGGGGACGTGTGGTGGGAGTGTTGAAGCCCCCCCTAGATACCGAGTGGACATGAACCTGAAACACTTCAAAGAGTACCTTTGATTGACGTTGATTTGTTTTTGCTTTTGTTTTTGGTAAGTTCTGTTTACTATATCTAACTACGTTTCCTTGGGCGTTAGCAATGTTTCTTACCTTGCATCGGGTGTTTGCAAGTCTACCATTTACAATACCTTTAATTCTCATACCGACACCATCTTGAACGACGGTTTCACAACTTGGTAAATTAGGATTATTTCGCTTTATAGGCATTTATAATAATCAGGTAAAATAATTGAATCCCGGGTTAACCCAAATCAATACACCACCACCAGCAGCAGTCACTTTTGATTCCATAGCTGTTCCGATATATGAATCGCCCGCTGTGATCTGAGCACTATTGATTTCCCCACCTACTATGCATTTCACACGTTGGCCCTTCACATACGTATTATCTGTAGCAGCGGCATTTCTACATGTCGTGAAACCGCGTCCGATCAACACGAAACAACTCTGAGATGCAGCACTGTCTTGAATACAGACACCGATGGGTGTGCAGTTTTGGTTACTTTGAGTATACGAGTTATTAAAAGGTTGAACTCCATTCACGGTGTTTATTCCATCATCATCAAACATGACAATCGTTGAAGCCGTAATTGTATTGGCGGTGTTATTAACAAATGTAAATACATCGCCGGTGAATCTCAATGGATTTGCTGGAAGGGTGGTATTAGCGTACGCTTTCGTAATGAGTGTCAAAGGTACGCCTGATAGTGTGAGTGAATTGGTTGAACTTGGATAAGCGTAATTCAACGAGTTACTTAAAATAACAGACGCAGAATTTAATTCATCCAATTCCGCAATTGAACCGGTATTGCCCACAGCCAATACTTGAGATAAACTCGGAATACCGCCGCCACTGGAAACAGGACCATATCGCACCTCATTGGATGCTGTATCGTAGTGGAGCATTTGTGACTCGCTTGCTGGGTCGGGAGACAATCTAATAGGTCTTATATAACAACTATTAGCAACACCGGCATTCAGTTCAACCCCGCTCGCGTTTAAAACGATTGTGTTATCGGTGTTTACGGCACTCTGAGCAGAATTTTGTCCAGCCAACGCACCAATGTTCACACTTGACTCGCCGGCTGTGAATTCACCTGCATATTTTCCAATGTTCACTGCTGCATCTTTGCAGTTAACCTGACCACAGTCGTCGCCAATAGACACGACATAGTCACCACAATTAGTATTACACGAACCGGAACCAATTGCAATCGTATCATTACTTGTTGTATTGTTAATAGATAATGCATTGCGGCCGATTGCGATAGAACGGTCTCCAATGTGATCGGCATTGGTAAACCCTTGAGTTTGTTCTCCGATAGACACTTTTCCAAAACCACCAGAACCTGATTCAATTCTAAGATTATTGCCACTCAGTTTTTCTTGATTGACTACCATGGTACCCGTTCCGGTGTATGAAACATCGGCGACACTGGTCGTGCTACCTTGATCAGTGACCGATTGTAAATTCTGATTTGCCCCGGACGGCAGGTTTTGGAGCAAAGAACCGTCTCCACGATATTTACCTGCGGTCAACGTGATGTCACCCGTATTCAATACGAGTGGGCCGTCGTTTATCAATACCCCACTGCCGAAAGGCTCTATATTGATTGTTGTCTGCAAGCAGGTTACCTCGTTGATGCCCGTTTCGCCTATCTTAACACGTGTTTGTTCTACTGGGTCTAAGCTTTTGATCTCGAACGAAGCATCGAGGTCATCGAGGCCTGCAGAGAATCGTGATTTCGATATTGGATTGTTCAACACGAAATCGTTGAATTTGATTGATGTGTGTACTTTTAGCGACCCATCTGTCAACAAGGACATTTGTTCTCGTTCATTCAATGGGTCTTGAGTATCTATAAATTTGATATCGTTCTGGTAGCGTATGTCCGAGCCGATGTGCATGGTCTCAAGCGGTGATTCAACGCTGCCTATAGTTTGGCACACAACTGTATCGCACGTTAGTGTATCAGTCGGACCTGGGGTCGGCACATATGCTTTGCCGTTAATTTTTGTTACAATCAAATTGGAACCAAAAGCTGACATTATATATTATACTTTTTATATTTTATTATGTATTCCGATAAGATGTTGAAATCACATACCAATTTCCTGGAATGTCAACAACGGTAATTGAACCTGATTGAAACGTCCTTTCGCCTGATGCAATTAGAGTGACGCTCGTTATAGTGTCGCCATTGGTTGCACCATTTTTCAACTCAATATCGCCGTTAGTTGTGTCTGAAGATCCATTTATTCTGTCACCCTCAAACTTTTGAAGAGTCACTATTCCGCCTGTTGCGGCTGTTCCGTTATAAATTGTAAACATTTTACCTTTGATAGCAGGTAGACATTCCGGCAACCGAACAGTTGAGGGAGTATCACCTAATATAATTTGATTCTGTACGTCATCCTCTGTTAATTGTATCAATGTTCCATTTCTTAGTGTTGTGCGAAACGTAGTATTGGCATAAGTCAAGGTTTTTGCATTGAATTCATTTCCGAAAGCTGACATTGTATATACTAATCTATGAAAAAAACAAAGGCACAGGTTGCAACAATCGACTATTTAATGCATGCTCCATCGGGAAATGGAACATTTCCATTTCTTTGGACACTTTTTGACCGTGCCCTAAAGTATAACTTTTGTATCCCGCCAAAGGATGAACGTTGCTTATCCTGAATGGTGGATATGTGATGTCATTGATTGTTTTACACGGGAGTTGTTGCATCATAACCGGTCTAAAACCTGACATTTGAAACACCGTCGCGGTGTGAATTTGTTTGTCCACGTTCGGTCCTACATCTTTTATCATGTTGTACCCAACCAATCCTGGTTGTTGAGCCATGTTTGTATACTATTAACCGCTTTTTAAAATACCGTTTCGATTACACGGTTTTGACCAATACGAAGAACGGCGGTCGTTTCGCAAATAATCATTACCTCGTTACTGTTTGTCAGATCTACCCTTTGTAAAGCGTCAGCTGGTTGTGCTACATGAGTTTGAAAATAGAAGGAACTGTTCAAACCCCGAGAATCCAATCTTGTCATACTGCGGACATTCATTTCTGAGGGGAGATTCAAACGTACCATAGGAATGAACTGATTGTTGAGCCAATCTTCATAACTGTTAATCTTACAACCCGATAGCGTATCATAGTTGTCAGCTTTACCGATACAGAGCAGATTGAACGCTGCAAGAGGGTCGACTCGATAGTTAGGAACGAACAGGTTATTCAAGTTAAATTGTAGAGCACCTAAATGACCAGCTGAAAATCTAAAGTAAGACGGGAGGTAAGATGTACCACAGGTGTTTTCCAATTTGATAAGTCCTAAAGGTTTATCCCGATAATCCCCTGGACGTTGAACAGCATATATGTTATCGATACACTGTGAACTCAAAGAGAATCGCGTACTTTTGTCCATCGTAGAGGCCCCTTCAAAAAACGAAAAGTAGTTCTTATACGGAATTTCCAAAAAACCGTCACGCAATTTTGATTCCACGGCGGCATCGTAGACACCTGAACTGAAAGTGATTGTTTCTACGGTAAAGTAAAGGTCGTCTAATAATAAAAAGTCCCCTTGTGATATTAAAGTCTGTTGGGCTTTTTCCGTGAGATCGACTTCAGGTGGACTACCTTGGACAAACGCTCCTAACACCTCAGGCCCGTGCAAATACAATCTGATTTGAACTGGAGGAAGAAGACTTGTATCGATATAACTGGGCTCGGCTTCTCCTAATATGCTGAGCCAGGTATTCAAGATGTATGGACGTGGTGTGGCATAGAAATTGTCAGCAACATTGATTTCTTGATTTTTGATAACACGTTGATAAGTCATTTCTTTACTGAGTGTTGTTTTGATAGTGTCGAGAACGGTTGCTACTGTGCTGTAACTTTGAAAACCAGTGGTCAACTGCTGCCCTCCTGCGAAGACCTCACAGCGAGAGATGAGCTTTTCAAGTCCGTTGGGAAGCGTAACAATTAAATTTTTAGCTGTAGTGTCCGTATATGCTATAGGAGTTTTGCACGAACCTTTGCAATGCATACTGAGACTTTTCATATTAACGATGGAATTGACAGGCAGATTCAAAGTTATAGTTGAATACCTTGATGCTTTAGTGAGATTTGTCGTTTCTAATCTGAAGTAATTGGTTGAATATGATGTCATTTTCGAAAGGCCAAAAGCAAGACTCATAGGCAGACTCATTTTGTATATAGTATAGATTATAAAATATCGGAAAGACCAATAGGTGCCAATTCTTCAACTTTGATGCTCAATGAATAATTGATAGAACCGTCTGATGCTTGGGTCGGAGATGCTAATGTGATCAGCCTCGCTTTAGAATCTGTAAGTGTGATTCTAAATGAAGTAAATTGAGACCCAGACACTTCAATAACAAAGTTGTCGTTTGGATCTATGTATCTTATGAAATCTGTCGTTGTGTCACTTGGCAATAATATTTTCGCCCAGATATCAGAACTAATCATTTCGTTATTATTTGTAAAAATAGAAAGATTGGTTGATTCTATATTGTGTGTAGGGAGCGATGTTATCCTAAGATACAATGCATCGTTGGTTTGAATGTTGCAAGGGTATATCGATTCACATAAGTTGTACGCTACAAAAAAATCTGTTTGAAACAAGTCTAAGAGCTGAGACACTGTACTCATACCTGCCGTACTGCGGTTAACACGGCCACCGAGTACTTGGTCGGAATCGTTGTATTTGCCTGCTCTGGAAACTGAGGTATTTAAGGCGGCGTCTAAAGGAGACCCAGGTATAGCTTGAAAATTGCCGCTGACACTAAAAGCTACAAACTTTACATCGGGCTGTGGTGGTCTTAATTCTATACGAAATTTGTTCTCATAATTTAAGGCCCCGCCGTTGTCCTTATCATAAGTTATGGTAACTGTTGTTAGGGTCGTGCCACCGATAGCAGTTCTTATTGCGGTGGCCAGTTTAGATGTGAATTGATCCAGCTCTGTATAATTTGCATAAGGTATTTTCACTTCCGTTAAAGTATTATTTACCGTATGACCCACATAGAAGATGCCATTGGTCTCGTTGATACTATACCATGTCTTTGCACAAGAGAAAGTATTCAAAGTTAATCTCAGTTTGGTTTGTGCTCGGTAACTTATCAGCTGAGTGGGTATGTTCATTTGCAAAACACGTGCGTCTCCATTGCTATTGTCTTCGGAAGACAAGAATAGTGTTCTTGTGCTAATTACGCTCATCTATATTAATATAACAATTATCTTTTATGGAATCAACAGTATCCCGATCTAAAGGAATTGGTTCTTCAATGTTTCCAGTACAAAGGTCATCGTAAAATTATGGACGTTTGATATAATCATCTACAAGCAATTCTACATGAGCTTCTTTAATATCGGGGTATTGAAGTTTGGCTAAGCGTATCAACTCTTGACGATCCATTGTAATATATAGAGAATAAATTTGAAAGTTTGAATTTGTCACAATTAGAGCTTGATGTATATAGTAAATTAGAATTTCACTTTATGACAAATCGTTAAACAAGCGATTGTCGTTCAAACAATTCCCTATCTTGATCAGCACGACCCGTGACTTGACGTATCATTTCTGTGATTGGATCATAGATCGGCACTTCACTTAATGGTTTTTGTTCTATAGGACTCAATCCTAATTTTTCACGTATGTAATTCTTCTCGCCCAAGCTTTCTTTAACACCCATTACATTCATTAAATCTGTGAAGTTTACATTTGGAGTTTCTGATAATAAGATTGGTTCTAATAAACCTTGAGTGGTCCTAAAGATACGTTCGTCGTTGGTGTCAGTCGGTGTGTAATATCCAAGGTACCCTCCCACAGCCGAACCCGTCATGGCGTTGGCAAACCCATACCGAGACCTTGCTGTACTGACTCGCGTAGACTCCGGTGCATCTGAGTACATTTGTTCCACGCTATGCAATTTTGTCAAATTGTTTTCCGTACCTACCTTTGGATTGACATGTACGATATCATAATTGCTCTTGGGATGTGGCTTCAATCGTGCCGGCAAGGAAATTAGATCACCTTCAGTTGAGTATAATACTTGCTTTTCGGTCGGAGTGTTAATCGGTTCTTGCAAAGGATTTATTGCTGGGTTGAAATGATGCCCTTCTATATGAAGATCATAACACTCTTCATTCATGAACTTACGATTGCATATCTCACAATGATGTCATTGTTTATTGCCTGATGACAATCGTGTATCCTTGTTTGCAAAGATGCATTTCTGAGACTTGCATTGAGAACATGATGGTCTATAAGTTTTGCCTCTAAAACAGTCGATACGTGTGATGGGCTCATAATGATTGTCATGTAAGAGTATGTGATAACTATCATTATAACTTGTGTATTCATTGTGTTCGTTGAAGTATGGTGGGTAGAACATAATCGGTTCACCGCCAAGTCGTTCGGTGATACCCCAAACAAATATATTAGTTTCATAATGTTTTTCTAAAATAGAAAAGTCTTCTATATTGACTCCATTTTCATCCTTTTTCGGAAACAATTCCAAACGCATCTGATTAGATATCGTTGTAATATTGCCTTTATGATTGCTGGCATCGCGTTTCAATTGTTCCCATTTGTTTTCATATTGATTCTTTTTAATAAGATTATTACTCAACATCTTATCTAATTTTCGTTTACGATGTAACAGTTCTAAAGATTTGATCCCACAATTGTTGCGAGATTCAATCTTAATCACACATTGTTTCAATCGTAATTCTACACCATTCTTCGGAGCTGCCGTACATTTGCTACCTTTACCTTCTGGTGGTTTAGAAGAGTAATATTCAACTTCGATATCTTTGGCAACCTCGACCGACTTTTTGCTGCTATCTCCACCCTTAGGACTTTGTAGCATCTCTTCAAACTTCATCATCACATCTTGACGGTCGGAACCTTTCACCCATTTGGATGTAGTCCCATCCTCGAACACTGCTCTCATTGATACTTGTTCAGTTCCTTTTGATTTTTCAGGTAACCAATAGTTTAAACTGCTACCATCGGGTGCTGCCTTTTGTAGAAACGTTGTAAAGGGAACCTTAAGTTTTTCAACATCGGTACTGAATTTCTTGATATGTCTTTTAGAATCTCCGACGGTATACTTATTGATTTCATCAAGTCTACTTTGTTCTTTGGCAGGTTTCTTACCTTGCTTGGTCCACTGTCGTCTTGTAACTTTCTCAACCTTCTCTTTTGATTTCCGATACTTCTTCTTGTAATCACGTACAGCTTTCGTTTGATCTTCACCTGTTAGGTTTTTATCTTGTAAATCTTGCCAATCGTCGGTTGTAAGCTTATGCCGAGCCATAGGATTTTGCTTTCTCAATTTAGGGGGCATCTTCCTATACTATATAAATTATATTTTTGTGACGTCCGCTGCTCGGCGTTTTTCACGCCTCATTTGTTTTTTCATTTTGATACGCTTTTCAATATTATCAACGGCTTTACGATAATTGCCAACACCCGTATATTCTGCATTAGATCGTTGAAATACTGGGTCACCCGTTATTGTACCAGTGCTCGTTTTGTCTAACGGTGCTACCATGATAGGAGATATCCTACGTGGGGGCTTCGTTGGAAGAGCGGGGTCTTTGATGGGCTGTTGATAGACTGGCTCTCCGGTTGTAGTTCCATGGTCCAAAGCTGTTCCACTTTTTGTCTTCGGCTTTTTAACGACCGGACGACCACGCAAGCTCCGAAGTTTTTCAGATTGTGTACGGGGTTTCTTTTTGATCCCATAAACCGCACATATCTGGCTGTCAATAATATTCACAACTTTTCATTCAACTATGTATTGCTATTTGATAACATAACAAATGAAGAAGTTATGATATAGTTACCTTCTTTTCATTTCTGCGTATTTGATAATATGTCGGTTGCTTCGGCATAATATACATTATCTAATTCAATTCCAATAAATCTGCGATTATCATTATTGCATACCTTACCGACCGTACCGATGCCCATGAATGGATCTAATACTTTATCATTCTCATTTGAATAAGTTTTAACGATCCACTCTAATATACCATATGGCTTCGCCGTCGGGTGTTTGCTTTTGTGATTACCGTTCGCAATAGTTATCACTGATTTCGGAAATCGTTTCCCGTCCGATATTGTGTTAATTCTCGGACTGTTTCCAGTGTACAGCTCAGTGCGTCTGCCCGGGACACGTGTGTACGGTTTACCGTCAGTCATCTGTGGATTATAAGTAGGTAACTTATCATAGAATACATACAGCATCTCGTGACTGCGTAGTGGCATCTGATTGCAATGATAAAATCCAGAACTGACCGTTTTCTGCCACACGATATCATATCTAAACATGTTCTCATTGCTGGATATTAACTTATGTCCGAACCGAGTCGTACAAAAGAATACATATGCCGTTCGGGGTTTGCCGATACGTTTCAATTGTTTCCATAATTTATCTAAATCAATAATCTGATTATCAAATTTACAAGCAGTTTGATTATAAGGCAAATCTAAAATCGAATTAAACCAATTGAGTTACTATCAATGTTCGGTAAAATGTCAAAACAATCTGCGTGGAATGTCTGGGTCGCCATTAAGATATCGGAAGAGAAAAAGGAATCAAGTTTTGTCATAAAGAGAAACTTAAAATTGCTATATACACCATTCTCAGTTTATGACAAGGATTGCGATCGCAAAAAAAGCATGAAACGCCCGATATTTTAGGTAACCATTGCCTCACTTTTTCAATAAATCACACTGCAGCCCGTTGCGTGTCAGAAAGTGAAACTTAGATTTACTATATAGATCAATTTCTAATAATGACAAGCATGGCAACCCGTAATCTCATCAGCTCCGATCACAGCGATCACAGCGATCACAACGATCACAGATCTGGCTCAAATCGCACTGTGAGGGAAAATCACAGATCAGTCTACACAAATTCATAGTTGTCATAAATAGAAACTTATATTTACTATAATACTACTTCTCTAATTATGACAAACTATAAAAGGAACAATCAAAGATTGTTCCCGGAGCCAGATCGCAAAATTTCCAGATGTGTACCACCGGACTGTGTCACAAACAGAAACTTATATTTACTATAATGATGATTCTCAATTAATGACAAACCATGTTTCAAGATCGCAGATTTTTCAGAAATCTACATAAGTTCACAAACCTACAGGTGTTGGTAAAATCGCAGAAATCTACATAAGTTCACAGCTCAATCTACATAAGTTCACATAAGTTCACAATTGTCACAAAGTGAAACTTATATTTACTATAACATTGATTCTCAGTTTATGACAACACACAATCATTCAATTGATAACTGATTTGCGAGCTGGGAAGCGAGCAATGCAAGGCGGGCATGGGATGCAGGTACGGCGGTAATAACAAGGATCACGGTGTCGGCTTATGCAGATCTGCCATAGATAACCGTAGGTGCTCACTACATGGGAAGCGTTCCGAAATACTGGTAAATCCTGGCAAAATACAGAAGGTACTTAAGGAATACAGTTGTATTTAATAAGGATACTCCCCCTCTACACGCTTCCCATGTAGTTTCACCATCTCCAAAGTGCTTAGCCATGGGCGTGCATACGAGTTAGATTTCGGAAACCTCGATATCCGTATTCATCCGGTACAGCCTGTATCCAGATTAGAGCTGTACAATGACTCGATCCAAGCACCTTTGCCTCTGCCACAGATGATCACCGAAGAAGGGCAACCACTGTTTGAGATATCACATATACTCTCGGATAAGTTCACTAGAGGTGTCAAATACTATTTAGTGCGATATGCAGGCTACGGCCCTGAGCATGACACCTGGGTCAAAGCCACAGAGCTGACCAATGCAGCAGACATTATAGCTGCCTATGAAGGCTAAACATTATATTAAGCCTTATGCCCTTACGTCTTGTAATATATACTAATACATGTCGATCATCTATATAACCTTGCTCTTAATGTTTTATCATTATGTTGCATAGAAGCGGGAAATTGATCCTTCCTTGCTAAAGGTGTAGTGAGCCTTGTTCAAAATCATACCCTTGCACAGATACGCACACATGCGAGATATCATATCTGTGGATAAATGAAAACTGCTAATGCTACCTTTGCCAGCCGTGGTTTGTCATCGGACTCTTGGCCAATCATCCGCAGCTACCGGAGATTGAGGTAGACGGAGTTGTGATCCTAAGTTGTGCTTGACAAACATAACTAAATAAATTTCACATTAGTACGTGGCGAATCCATTCTCACTCATCGCGATAGATGTTCGTCAAAGCGCGCGTACCGGACCGAAAAAGGAGTTTGGCAGACGGGTGAGGATTTAAAGTGGACTTATAAAGACCCTCCGATATCTCGTAAGCAGGGCCTCCTCCGCTGCATTAAAAACAAGCCGTAATTTCGAAATATTCGGAAGGGGCTCTCCATAGTATTCCTGTGAACTTCGGGGGAGTAAGCTCCCTGAAGGGAGGAAGAGGTGGATGCATTATAGCCGAGAATCGTTCGTTAAATCGTCGATCATCGAGTGTCGACGGCAAGCGCAAATATCTATCCGTAACGTAAACCTCGGAAGATACCTTGAAACGTCACTCTGAAATACGATACGCAATTCATGGGGGCTACATCCTAAGAACTGTAGGGCTAAATGCCTAAGGTGAGGGACTAAAGTGGACTCAGTTCCCCCCAATAACCTAAAAACACCATGAGGGACGCCTCAAATCGGTGTAAGAAGACTGGTACCAGCAAGAAGCGACAACAACAAAGACATCATAGACATATACAAAGGTATGCCCGTTGTGAGGTCACAACTCTTTTAAGAGGGGAGATCTGTCAGGGTCATGACCGATGGCATATGTGTCATACATGTCATACGTGTCATACCTGTCAGACATGTCATACCATGTCATGTCATGTCGTGTCATATATTATTATGACAGTCGTCAGTAGGTCGACCATGACTGTACATGTCGAGTCGCGTCATATATTATTATGACAATCGTCAGTACGGTCGACGATGACTGTACATGTCGCCAGATGATAATGTCACATCATCTGTCATCCCTGTCATCGAGAGTTCGTACGTCGAACTCGAAGATGGCAAAGCAAAGATACATCTTGAATACAAACAAGAACCATCTTGCTTTAAGCATGTGCGGAACACGCATGCACAGTATGAACGAACTAGTCGTTATTACAATACTGGTCGTTCAACCTACGTCTCGGGTTCACAACCCAATGGCGGTACCATCTAAGATGATGGGAGACGTATGGTACAAAGTGAGGAAGCGTTGTGCTTCAACAGTTCTTTATTCAGAGACTGCAACTCACAACCCGCTTGATTGTTACACTTGTGTGTGCCGTTCAACAGCACAGTGTTAATTGATATATTGTATAATATTTGTGGGCTCGCACTTCAGCCCTAACATTTTTCATCTTGCCCCACTTGTTGGGGACTTCTCTCTCCGAATTTGCGCACATTGCCGGCTTTCATGTTGGCTTTCTTAGGTTTTTCAGTGGCTGTACGGCTTGTGTCTGGCTTGCTTTGACAGGGGTTTCGAGCACTACATGTAAAATACGGCGCAGTGAGGCAGGAATTGACAACATGGGGACATACCTGTCGCGTACCTGGTTCCAATAAATCTTCATTTGTGCCGTTGAATAAGAACGTTGCCAGAATTTCGAAAATTACCACACTGAAATTGCTCTGAGCGGGGGGTGGGGTTGCCTCGGTTTCGGGTCCTGGTGGTGCGGGTTTCCTTTGATGAGAGGGAGCCCGCGGGCCTCGGGTCTCGTTGCACCCTTGGTGGCTGTGAGAGGTGTTCTTGGGGCCGTGGGCTCTTGCGGGGTCTGCCCTTTCTGCAGGCACCATAGGCACTGGGGAGTTTTGGGATGGCTTGCGGTTCTCGGAGACGGACCCTCTGGAGCGGCAACTTCTGCGGGACATCCAGGGTGCGGTGTTGGAGACTAGGAAGCAGGGCACCATTGATGGGTATGCCCGGGCTTTTGTGCGGTACCAGAGGTGGTGTGCTGAGAGGGACCCCCCTCGGACTGCGGTGGTGGCTGACCCGGTCACGGTGGCCTTGTATCTGCAGTATGTGGCCAATGCGGCCAAGATTTTTTCTGTGGTTAAGACGGCCTCTGGCATGATTTTTCGGGCCCATGAGTATGCTCTGGTTCCGGCAGACAGGAACCCCACTGGTCATAGGCTTGTGGCTGCGGTCCGTGAGGCGGCTCACCGCCGGTTGGGTGACAAGAGGTTGGCTAGGAAGGAGCCGCTTGAGTATGAGTTTGTGGTTCGGGGTGCGGTGTGCTGGGTTCGGTATGGGGGAGTGACTAGGCGGATGTTTGCTACGGTTACGGTGTCTATGTGGGTGGCATTCATGCGGTATGACTGTGCGGGGTCCTTGCGGGTGGTGGACGTGCGGTTCTTTGAGACCCACATGTGCCTGTTCCTCGAGCAGAGGAAGACGGATAAGTATCGGTTCGGCCAGGTCGTTGAGGTGGTCAGGGCGGCCCCGGGGCAGGAGTTGTGCCCGGTTGAGCTGCTCCAGCAGTGGGTTGACATTCAGATTAGCAGAGGGGTCCTGCCGAATGAGCCTCTGTTCCAACAGATTGATGGTAGGCGGTTTGCCCGTCGGCCGGAGGAGGATTGCTTGTCGGGTGGTCCTTTGGACTATCAGCAGTTGCGTCGGTACCTGTTCCGTATGTTGGCGGAGGCATCGGGGTTGGATGCTGATGAGCTGAGGCAGCTGTATGGGACCCAGTCTCTGCGGTCTGGCGGGGCTACGGCTGTGGCGGAGGCTGACCAGGTTTCAGACCACGAGTTCAATCAGTTCGGTGGTTGGAGCTCGTCAGCGGCCTGTGCTACTTACAAGGCCTCGAGCTTGGACCGCCGCCTGGCGGTGTCCAGGAGCATGCCCCATGCTCAGATCAGTATGCAGGCCCTGCCCTTTGCCATCTTGGACCCCATTGTGCACTGTGTTGTGGTGATCTTTGTGGTGTTGCACCGGCCGGGTTTGACAGATACCCGCCTTAGGGCTCTCTGAGAGCCGTAGCTGATTAGAAAACTGAGAGTTTTCTGGTCAGCGGAGGATGACTGTCAGTATGACAGTCATCTGGAGCTGATCGGAAAACTGAGGTTTTCTGATCAGCGGAGGCCTGAAGAGGCCCTGCCTGAACGGTTTTGACAGTTGCCGTTAACTGTGGATTTCTGTGGAGTCCCGCCCGCCCGCCCTGTTGCAGGTGATGCCGCATCGGCTACTGGTGGTGAGCTGACAGAGCAGGAGAAGGAGGATGTGGCGTGCTTGGAGCAGCTGGGTGTCCAGTGGGGCATGGAGGCAGAGCCCGCAGAGGGGCAGTTGGCTCAGTAGACGGCAGATGGACTTGCTCCTGCCTTAGGCCGCCTGTAATTGCATGCAGTAGGCAATAGTATCCTCCATGGGGGCCCCGGTCTGGGTGACCTTCATGCCTGCTGCATGTTAGGCCTAGGGTAGAAGGCTCTCTTGGGACCTGGTCTGTTATTGCCAGGTAGCATCGGACACGGCTTGTGCGGTGACTTAGCTTTTGGGGGTTTCAGCCCTGAGAGAGCAGATATTTTCTGATGATTATGTCCGTATGTCGTTCGGGTCTTATGACTCTTAGTCTCGGGATAGCACCCTTTGGGGTGGGACCGAGGGGGGTTTGGACTTCTGGACTTGTCGTATTTATTTTTATAATCCACACACAGTGCACCGGCCGGGTTTGACATACCCGCCTTAGGGCTCTGAGAGCCGTAGCTGATTAGAAAACATCCATGTTCAAAGATGTCCAAAGGATAACTTTTTATGATATTTCTCAAAGAATTAAAAATTCTGACCGGGCCGTTTCTCGACGAGAGCTCCATAAATTTGAAATAATTTTGAGCATCGGACGGTAAAAAAGTCGGTAGATTTAGGTCAAAGATTGATCGAACGTGATAAAATAGACATGGGTGGTATTCAGCTCGAGTGGGATGGTATTTTACTCATAAGCCTAGTTGTAATAATTGTAATAAATCAGGATAACATAACGATAATTGAGGATCATAAATAAACCAAGTATGTATCTTTACGGTGTGGTATCCGCTGCTCTCGCCGTCCTTGCTTGGTTTTTCTTCTTCAGACAGCATGAGTATCCCGAGAAGTATCCCCTTTGGAAGTGCCAGAAATGTGGGGTCATGGGTTCCTTCGAAACGCGAAACCGCGGGAAGTGCTCTGGCGGCTACACGAGCTTGAGCAAGGAGGACGAGGAGCCGCCGGGGAAGGAAGCGGGTTTGGCAACGGGGAAGTTCTGCTGTCGCTGCACGTATCCAGATATTATGCAAGCTGGCTTACACATGCTTTGCTCTGACATATGCGATCAATGCAAACGCCGTCAACAATTTGGAGAGCAGGCCGCTAACAAGAGCGACTGAGTTGAGCACGACGCGCACGAGCACATGACAGCGTATGGGGATGCGACTGGTCTGGTTACAGGCTTGTGATAACGTGTGGGCAAACAAGATAAAATCGAGTGTTAACCAAGGCGTACATGGCTGAATCTGACTCTGTTTTTTTTGGTTTTAAGATGCAAGCATAGCAGTTTCAGCGCGGTGCAGCTACACAACTCTGAAGCCCACCGCCAATATATCGTTCGGTCTTCGAAGGGCCGCGCGCGTATGTACGCATCGCGCAAGCGCGGCGACGTTGGAACAAGGATGCGTATCCCACCTCCCGCCAAGATTCGGTTCGATCTCCCGTCAAATCTCTGGACATATCTGGTGGTGCATATTGACGGCTTTGATTCGTCGATATGGCACTTGTCGACCCCAATTTCATGTGCATGCCGTGCCTTCCTGCAAGCCAAGCGTCCTGGATGGATTTGTTCGCCACAGTCTTGTGTTCCCGCCACCTAGCACCGGCTGAATTTAGTTACAACTTCCCTAGATAAGCAAGACTATAGTCAATTGCGTTCTCCGAGGTTGCGTCGTTGCTTATATGAGTAGCGCGGTGCAAGCTACATGTCTCCTTGGATCCCCTCCATCAGCCACTCGTAAGTTTGGCCGTAGTGGGGTTTGGTCGATGAAAAGCATGTATGTGATATTTTCTACAATATAGACTAGTATATGGCAAATTCAGCATACACAATCCTCCCCGACTAGTAGGGTACAACGGTACATATGGCAAATTCCACGAGCACGAGGAGTATTATAAACGTCATTTGTTTCGTCTGTCAAGCTCTACATCGGATTTGTACCTCACTAGTCGGGGACGGAATTTTTATGTTGATGGTTTTTTATGACGCGATTCTCACCTTTGAACCTTTTCACACGAGAGAATGAAAACTACGTTGAACCTAGAAGGCTCGGGTCCTTTCAAATTTCTGAATGCAACGATCTAGCGGCGGCTTTTACATCGTGTTCTCTCAAATTCCCTCGGGGTGTACTTGTTTTCATGGATGTTTGAATGTAGAATCAAAACACCTTTTGCTAAACATATACAATATACATGTATGCGGTTAGATGTGTCGGATCCCGTTTAAAAGGTTTTAAACAACAACTCGAAATTATTTGATATGACCTGGTGGGCTTCTACCCTTCGTGTCATGATTCGAAATTATTTGATACGAGCTGGCGGGCTTCCACCCTTCGTGTCACGATTCGAAATTATTTGATACAAGTTGGCGGGCTTCCACCCTCGCGTGTGATTCGAAATTATTTGATACGAGCTAGCAATAGGGAATGCATGCTTTGAGTATGGGCACTGGCACTTTGCTTTGGGGGACAAGATAGAACATGGGATTTGCCCCCTAGCTACAACTTGTAACGTCCCTCCCCCTAGCTTCACGCTTGAACGTCCGGCTCCGCCCTCCCTAGCGCACGTTTGAACGTCTAGAGGGGTTACCCCCCCCCCCTTCCCCTCCCCTTGGCCGCCACTTGTTCGGAATGGGGGTCGCCGTTACCCCCACCCGCCCTCCCCTAGCCACACGCTTTTCGTTCATGGACGAGATGAGCTTCTACGACACACATGCACCCAACAATCAATAATGTGGCTCTTACAACGAACCTCATTGTTTTTCTCATTGGTTCTCATCTTTTCTTTTCTCATCTACATTGATCATGAACGCATGCCTCGGGACATGGTCGGCGCGCATGTGGTCGCTTGTTACACGGTTGCCAACGATGAAAACAAGGGGTCGTCGACACAATGCTTAGATGTCTACAAGAGTTTAGATAACAAATACATGATCGATTCAGGTATGTCATAAATCATCAATTGCATAAATTTGTACATTGAATTCGCGACATGAATGGATCCTATGTGCAAGATCAATCGGACGAGCTAGTTTAATGTATATCGTGATCCGTATTCCAAAGTGATGTTGAAGATTAACCCACGCTTAAGGTGAAAATCAGCCAATGCATAATGTGAAAATCCACGCACGCATAATCTGAAAATCAGTCCACGCACAGCTTGAAAATGTGCCCATGCATGATCTCAAAATCAGTCTCGCATGAACTGAAAATCAGCCCACGCATAAGCCGAAAATCAGGCCACGCATAAGCTGAAAATCAGCACACGCACAAGCAGAAAATCAGCCCATGCACAAGCTGAGAATCAGCCCATGAATATACTGAAAATCAGCCCACGCACAAGCTGATAAGCAGCCCACGCATAAGCTGAAAATCAGCGCACGCACAAGCGGAAAATTGGCCCATGAAAATGATGAAAATCAGCCCACGCACTATCTTAACATCAGCCCATGAATGAGCTGAAAATCAGCGCGCGCCTACTCTGCAAATCGGCTCACGCATAAGCTGAAAACCAGCCAACGCACACATAATCCGAAATTCAACCCCACGCATAGCTTGAAAATGTGCCCCCACATGTCCTAAACTGTCTCTCAAAATGAAATCAGTCTCTCAAAATGAAAATCATCCCGCACCGAAAATAAACGCGTAAAAATATTCACATGGCATACAATGGCTAGGGTCAAAACACCAAATTTTAAGGGCCACTTCGTGTGGGGTCGTGTTAGACCGGGGAAATGGCCACCGGAAGAGTTTTGTCAAGCCTCAACGGCTCGACCAAGATTTTTTCGAAAGCCCGCCTCTCAGAGAATCTTATTTTATGAAAATTTTCAAATTTCGTTTTGGTGCCACGTGTCCACGGGAGGTCGCTTAACACTCGGTAGAGCAGTGAAAACTGGTGAGGCGTTTCATCGCTCCTTGTGAACGCTTGGTATCACGGTCCTGGATGGACCAGATGTATGGCACGGCTGTTATTGAACTGTAACAGTGTAACAAACGCCGTGTGCCAGGGGCACTACGACAGATACTCGGAATGATGTTTTTGATTGAAACGTGCAAAGGTACACAATTCGGTTTTTATAATATACTGGATCAGGGCCAGATTGAGGTGCAAACGATAGTTCGGTTAGTTCTGAAACCTAAACACTTCTCAAGTGCTCTACGTATTCACTCGTCACTCGGGCTACAGGGTCAACCACCCGGCACCCGATGTCACACCACGGCCCAACGTTCTATTCCTGATCCGATCTCATTTCTAATTCCGATTCGTCATTCTCGATTCAGATGTCACGTCGACGGACTGACTAATATTTTTATTATCCCGGACGGCCCAACTCGGCCCCCGGCTATGACGACTGCACGCCTTCAGAAATTGTCTCGTACCAGCGTGTGAAATTCTCCAGCGACCTTTCCGCAAACCGGTGAAATTTCAGTTTAAATCGGCAAATTCTCGCTGGGTAAGTTTTGACAATTCTTGAAACGACAGACACCGTACGACAGTACCTGAACTACAAGCTCAGCACCGTATTTTGGTGCCCTTCTCCTCGTGCGGTGATCTTCCTGCGCAATTTGCCCCCTGGTGGCGAAATCGTACGGAAATTAACGACTACCGACGCCTCCTCCTTGCTGCCGTTTCCGTGCGCAAGGCTGAGAGCGTAATCGACAGCAGCTGCGTTTTGTTACGGAAGAAATCTTCTTTTCTGGACAACCTTTCCGCAGGATTTATTTTTGCCGGCGGTTTGTACCGGTAATTAAACATATTTTAGCCGAAATTATCGCCAAAACGCGTCTGCCGTACCGTAATGATGATGAACACTTCGAATGACTACGGAGCACAACAGCCCGTCACTGGTGCGAGCGTATCTCCGCGACCAGTGACGTCTTTCGGGCCAGCAGTGTCGGAATTGGGCGCCCACTTCGGGGTCCCGCCGTCTGCCGTACAACACACAGCTGGCTTTCCGCCGTTTCCGTACGACTACAGCGGACAATTTGCTGCGTACCCTCCGGGTGCTGCTTTCGACGCCGGGTTAATGATGACACCGCAGCAGCAGAATTTTCAACAACGGCAATTTGTGAGCCAGCCGCAATTGCACCCGCAGACGCCGCAACAGCAGATTTTTCCACAACAGCAATTTGTGAGCCAGTCGCAATTGTAACCGCAAACGTCGCAGCAGCTGGAGTTTCAGCAATTCGTGCACCGGCAGCAACTGGAACTGCAACAACAACTGCTTTGGCAGCAACAGCAACCGCACCAGCACCAACTGCAGCCGAGATCGCTATGGCAAACGCAGGTGCCGGTTGCTTCCGTTGCAGTGAGACCCGTGTCACCGGTTCCCTTCGGTGCCTTCACACCTGAACCGGTGCAGCCTTCCTCTACACCTGCTTTCCTTGCTGCTTCTGGACAGGCACCCTTGCACCCGGGCCCTGTCAACCCTGCAGGATCTACCAGCCCTGAGGGGGGGGAGGAGAACCAACGCCAGTAGGACCCTTGCCGCTGGCTTCACAGCTCAGCGCTGGTTCCTGCACAGTATCTCCTGCAGTGTTCTTTACTGACGTTACGCAGGGCGGTGCTCCTGACCCAGCGATTTTGTCTGCGTTATCGACTTCGGGACCTGCGCCTACCACTTCTTGCCCAAAGATGGGGGATTGGGTCCCCATGGCAACAGGGGCCGCCGGAGGCCCTGGCCAATTTTCTGCGACGTCAGTAACAAAGGCCAGCGATGCGGTGTCTTGCCCGACGATGGGGGATCGGGTCCCCATGGCAACAGGGGCCGCCGGAGGCCCTGGCCAATTTTCTGCGACGTCAGTAACAGAGGCCAGCGCAGCGGTGTCTTGCCCGACGATGGGGGATCGGGTCCCCATGGCAACAAGGGCCGCCGGAGGCCCTGGCCAATTTTCTGCGACATCAGTGACAGGGACCAGCGCAGCGGTGTCTTGCCCGACGATGGGGGATCGGGTCCCCATGGCAACAGGGGCCGCCGGAGGCCCGGGC
>LGRX02019790.1:0-25994 GCA_001247695.2 Cymbomonas tetramitiformis | reverse complement strand
AGCCCAAAGTCAGAGGTGTTGGGAGGAGCGAGATCTTACACACCTGGATCGTGCTGATGTTTCGCAAGTCTTCCAGCCTCACCTGTGGGGCAAATCGCCAATCACGGCTTTCAGGGCACGCCACAAAATGACTGGTGGCAGTTAGCACTCAGCGGTGCGATACACGTGGCCAACAGCGGCGCTGTCTGTGCAACAAGACTTATGCACAAGTCTGCAGGAGAGGAGCATCCTCGACGAGCACAGGCAGACGAAACCCAACAACTCATCGCGGCTGATATGTCCATATATGAGTCGCTGCATGCCCCATGCCTCATGGCACATGGTATGGCATCGGCTGTGCCTGTCTGCAACAAGTGCGACTACTTGTGCGCTAAGCTGCAACCTAGCTCGGAGAGGTCCCACCTTCAGCAGCTCTTTTTGGGCCTCGAGGGTATTTCCGGTCCAGAAGTCCATCACCTGCAGAGGCACGCACAAGGGGGGCGGAGGGGGTGGCGGGGGCACGCTCAGCATGGAGCATGATGTCTGCTCAGCACGGAACATGATATGTCCGTTATAGTTTGACGCATGCTGCGGTTGCCAGGTCTCTCGCAGTCAGAAAAGTGAAGGACGCGCCTTGACTACGACATATGCGGCAAGCCTCCACTTCCGGGGCATGGCGAGCGGTCCAATCCCCCGAAACGCACACCGCAATAAATTCGGTGTGGGGGATCATGACTCGCTGCCAGGTGCGCAACAGGCATCATGTAGACGTCACGACGTGCGCAACAGGCATCATGTAGACGTCACGACGACGACCTGCAAGTTCCTTTACCCGAGGGAGTGGCGGGCGTGGGTAACTTTTTTAGTTGGTAGACTCGGAGCCCGAAAGTACTCGCAGAATGATGAAGTTTGTATTTCGCAAAGCTTTCAAAGCTTTCCGAAAGACCTTTCACATTCACAAACTCAGGTGATGGTGTGCAGGCCGTTCGATGCCTTGCACCTACCGTCGTTTCAAGTGTCGCTCCACATCACTCTGTGATGTGTCCGATGTCCAAATGTCTTTCCATCTCCCCAACCTCTTCAACTTCCGTGACGTCACGGTGACCAGTCATGACGCAGGCATTTCATGCCGTCAGACTTTTGAGACTCTGTCTCACCCACCACGGTTCAGGTTGTCGCAACGCGACCAATCACCCCCCTCAGGATGAACCAATCAACCCCCCTCAGGGAAAGGTTCACCACCACTCAGGAAAGTCGTACTGCCGGATTCATCGGAACTCCGTCCCAAGGAAAATCCCCCAGTGGGCAAAAACCACAAAATTTTCAGGAAAAAATCGTCGGGCCCTCGGTTGGCCTCAGGCTCAATTTTTAGGGTCAGAAATTCCCTCCCCCGTACTTCCAGCATAATTGCGAAATAAATTTCTCAATTATCCACACAAGTACTTCCCGGGGAGGAGAGATTTCTTTGACAGTGGCGGTGCTTACAAGCACCAATTTTCAACAACAAACTTTTGAGTACTTCCAAGGAGGTGGTCGGTGCTTCCCAGCTGGAATCTGGGGAACTGAAGAGTCAGCCCAAACTGCAGGGGCTCATGCCGACCTGCAAGTTCCTTTACCCAACCGGCTGGTGCTTCTGCTCCCAAATGCCACACAGGCAGGCCGGCATAACCCTGTGTTCCTCCCACACCTTGATACACAATCTTACAATCCTACTGCAGGCAAGCCTGAGTGGCAGCTCCAGCCTCCACACCTTTTCTCTAACTACCACATTCTCCGAGCCTGACCGGCCCTTCTTTCCAACCATCCCCGCACATTCTGAAATTAACACAAGTCCTCCCTTTCATAGGCACGTCCCACAAATCAAGTCTCTCCCTCAAACCAACTGCACCATCCAGCAAAACAAGCATCAATTCACCCCACTGCTGCAACACAGAATTCTAACAACAATATGCACTACACCCCGCAATCAAGCACTTTCCCCCGAACAATTGCACCATCAACTAAGGCAAGCAATCAAAGCACATCGAAAGTCCACAAACATATTTTCAAGTTAATAGAACAATCTTTTTATAAATTCAAAGAGTAAAGTGATATTTCACCAATACCAAACCAGACTTACTGTCCACTTTCTCATACAATCAACTTTTGGACTACCTTTCTAAAGGTCCAAGAAACAATCTTTGTCCACAAAGTACTTTTCATCGAACTATTTTCTCATCAGTGCTCATCTACACATCACGTGCCCGTCATCCCGGTTGCACATCATCTTACTGCCGTCGTCCCGGCTACCCGTGTCTTCATCCTCACTTCTCGCAGCTCGCTTGCCCGTGCTCGGGCGACTTGCAACCCCTGCAAACGTGAATAAAGCCGCAGTCCTTTCCCTTCTTGCATTCTTCCTTTTTCTGAAAGAAATCACAAATTCCGTCCTTCTTTCCTTTTTCTACTCCTTTGTGTCCTTTGTCCCGGGTCCTCTCCTCGAGCAAACTCTGCGCCTCTCGTTGCGCCGGTACATACTCGTACTGGAATCTGTGTCCCAGTCTAATCGGGTCCCACGAATCCAACCTCCCATCCTCAATATCGCTCCTAACCTGCGCGTCAAAGTCATACACTTCCGTCCAACTGTGCCTGTCTGCCAGTTTCATAATCCACGCAACATACTGCCTGAACTGCGCGCGTTCCTCTTTCGTTTCCAGAATCTCCAACATCTCCATATTCTGCTCTAAGAACTGATCCTTCGTCAGACGCGGAATCGAAACTGACTTCATCTCTCCTGTCGCCGGGTCCGCAACTACAGTTTTCCTAAGCTGCGCGCTCGGACGCTCCCTCAACCGAAACACCGATAGGCCTCCTTTTTCTGCTGCCGGCGCGTACCCCGGAATTATTGACGCCAGGTACGCGTCCATCCTGCGTTTGAGCTCCGCGTCCTTCGCCAGCCCATCCGGCGCAACACCTGCTGCAAATTTACCTTTTTTGTTTTTCAGTTTTTGCGCAACCGCTTCTTCCTCCGTCTCGGCGAAAAACTCCTTGCCTGGTGCCTCTTCCTCATTCTCCTCGTTCTCATCGTCGTCCTCCCGCGCCGGTTTGTCGCTGGTACGGTTCTCCGACGCCGACTGCTGCGGCACCTCCAGGAGCTTGAACTTCAATCGCGTAACCAGCACCTCCACGCATTGTTCTGCTGCCTCCACCAGCGCTGCTACGAAAGCCGGTCTGTCCCTCGCCGGAGGTTTCAAGATCGCCTTCTCCGTCACTTTACCTCGCACGTCTCGCACCGCGGGCGTAAAAACGCCGGACGCCAGCCCGAAGTTCAGAACCTCCACTGCGCTGTCGAGCTCCGCTTCCTCAAAGAAACGAATACACCGGTCTAAAGCTGGTGCCACGGCGTCACACTTCTTGTCCACATTGTTCACCATCGCCAGCATCCGCGTCACCGCACGCAGGTCCGTGTACACAGTGTCGCACTCCTCCGATCCCACGTTCGTTGCTTCATTCGCTGCTACCATTGCTGCTTAAAGTTTAAAAATATTCCACGAGAACTTTTTTTAAAAACTCTGAAATAACTTTTTTAGTTGGTAGACTCGGAGCCCGAAAGTACTCGCAGAATGATGAAGTTTGTATTTCGCAAAGCTTTCAAAGCTTTCCGAAAGACCTTTCACATTCACAAACTCAGGTGATGGTGTGCAGGCCGTTCGATGCCTTGCATCTCCCGTCGTTTCAAGTGTCGCTCCACATCACTCTGTGATGTGTCCGATGTCCAATGTCTTTCCATCTCCCCAACCTCTTCAACTTCCGTGACGTCACGGTGACCAGTCATGACGCAGGCATTTCATGCCGTCAGACTTTTGAGACTCTGTCTCACCCACCACGGTTCAGGTTGTCGCAACGCGACCAATCAACACTCAGGAAAGTCGTACTGCCGGATTCATCGGAACTCCGTCCCAAGGAAAATCCCCCAGTGGGCAAAAACCACAAAATTTTCAGGAAAAAATCGTCGGGCCCTCGGTTGGCCTAAGGCTCAATTTTTAGGGTCAGAAATTCCCTCCCCCGTACTTCCAGCATAATTGCGAAATAAATTTCTCAATTATCCACACGCATCATGTAGACGTCACGACGTGCGCAACAGGCATCATGTAGACGTCACGACGTGCGCAACAGGCATCACGTGACGCTATGACGCGCAACAGCATCGGCGTAGACGTCACGACGGCGCAGCGCATCATGTAGACGCCACGACGCGCGCAGCAGGCATCATGTAGACGTCACCACGTGCGCAACAGGCATCATGTAGACGCCACGACGTGCGCAGCAGCATCATGTAGACGCTACCACGTGCGCACAGGCATCATGTAGACGACGCGCAGCAAACGAGCATCATGTAGACGCCACGGACGTGCGCAGCATCATGTAGACGCACGACGCGCAGCAGCATCATGTAGACGCCACGACGCGAACAGGCATCATGTAGACGCCAACGCACGTGCGCAACAGGCATCATGTAGACGTCTCGACCTGCGCAACAGGCATCATGTAGACGTCACGACGTGCGCAACAGGCATCATGTAGACGTCACGACGTGCGCAACAGGCATCATGTAGACGTCACAGGCGTGTGCGCAGGCATCATGTAGATCGCACCACGTAGATCGATCGCCACGACGTGCGCAGCAGGCATCATGTGGCGGACGTGCGCAACAGGCATCATGTAGACGTCACGGCGTGCGCAGCAGGCATCATGTAGACGTCACGACGTGCGCAGCAGGCATCATGTAGACGTCACGACGTGCGCAGCAGGCATCATGTAGACGTCACGACGTGCGCAGCAGGCATTATGTAGTTTCTTTGCAGTGCATATTTTTGTCTCATGTCTTTAAGGCACAATGAATGCTTTAGGTGATAAGTACACATTTGAATTGCCGGAATCCGAATCCCAAAACTGCAGATACTGAGCTGACTAGCATGTCAGCCCAGGTCTGCTGTCCCACGGGTGGGTTGGGTCGGGTAATACAAATTAAATCAATTTGAGTGTTACTAAAGAGCAGTAATTTCCAGGAAAAACTTCCTAAGAATGCCAACAATGTCTTAGGGTTACTAGTTAACAGAATGTCTCCCGTCACGGGCGGCTCTCTAGAATGTCAGGAATCCAGTGTCACGTCTCACGTCTGCAGCAAGTGTCATACTATTGTCGAGCTCTAGTCTGAATCCCGTCTCGTAAATGTCTGTCGAAATAAAATCCGGTCTTCATCGGAAACTCTGAAAAAATCTCTTGTCTCTGCTCAGAAAAAATCAGAACTCTGTCATACTGCCAATGCTGTAATCTTTCTTTGCAGTGCATATTTTTGTCTCATGTCTTTAAGGCACAATGAATGCTTTAGGTGATAAGTACACATTTGAATTGCCGGAATCCGAATCCCAAAACTGCAGATACTGAGCTGACTAGCATGTCAGCCCAGGTCTGCTGTCCCACCATCTGTCACATGTCCAAAGGCACGATTCGGAACCCGGCTAATCAGATAAGTCTTCATCAGTGGCCCAGGAAGAAGGTGATGTCCCGGACACCCCGCCAATGCACTCGGTCCGCCGATGGCCTCGTCCGCAAAGCGAGCATCCCGGTGACCAACCTCACCAGAGCCTCATTTCCCGGTCGCCAGCCAGCTGACACCAGCCAGCACGTGCCACACCTCACCATGCCTGTGAGGCCCACCTCAACCCCGGCGCAGACTCGGCACACGAGTCGCTGGCACCCGAGACAGAAGCACACGGTCGGCTGCCGGGTCCCCCGACAGGACTGGCACGAACCGCCCAGCTCGCATCGAAGCAGGTCCACCACGAGCTTCAGGCACGCAACGGCCTCTCTTGCCAGAGAGCAACGGGGGGAAGTGTACCACCACCACCGGCCAGTGAGTAGAGCCCCGGAATGCCCGGTCCTGCCCGAATGCATAGGTGCCATCACCCTCCGACAGGGTCCTCCACTCCGGCGAGGTGAACAGGTCCGAGCCCTTCGGATACCACCGCACCAGCCGTGCCCCCTTCAGCAAGCGCCACCAATCATAGGTGTCCCACACCGGGAGCACAAAAGTGCCCGCCGTAGTCCTCGGAGACCGTCTCTGGCACCTCAAAAAGTGCTCGAGGTACCGCCTCACCCGCTCATAATCGGGGTTGGCATACACATGCTCACCGTCCACAGGCGTGTCCTCAAACCCATCCACCACCGACCGGTACCTGGGCAGCTGGGCATTGGTGCCCACCGGGTCCGCTACCCCGTCCAAAGTGAACGGCCATGCGAACATATCCTGCACGGAGAGGAACTCATCCCTCCTGAACTGCCAGTCAGAGTAGTCCTTTCTTCGAACATAGCGGGAAAGCCCATCCGACAGGGTGTTCTCGACCCCGGGGATGTGCTCCGCAGCCAGCTCCAGGTCATACTCAACGGCCGCCCGGAACATCCGCTCACACACCGGCCACAGGTCCGGCGCCATGGTGCCCTGCTTGTTCACCATGCTCATGGTGGTGGTGTTGTCCGTACGGAGCAACATGCACCCACCCCGGTGATCCGGCCCCAAAAGCTCCATCGTAGCAGCCGCCGTACTAGCCTCCCGAAAGTTGGAGCTCTTGCACGGCGCCCGCTCATGCTCGGGGAAGGCCAAGATGTGGCGCCAATCCCGATACGCAATGCCGCCCTGCCAACCAGAGGCATCCATCACCGGCGCCGGCACACCCTCGGGGGTGGCCCAATGCTCCGTGAGATAGGGCCGGTCACCCGAGTGCCTCCCATCCCACCAACCGGAGACCTCCGGGCGGCCCTCATACAGGTAGTACCGACGGGTCGGCCCCTGGCGTGCAGCATGAGCAAACCGCTCCAGCGCCTCGGGCCTCATCGTCACCGTGACATCGGGCCCCCACCGCTGCGCCGGGTCCCGCTCCGCAACCTCGGGCGCCGTGAAATCGTCCCGGGCCCAATAAATAGGCACCAACATATTCTGCCCCCCCTTGACCAAAGGAGCCAGGAACTGGTACTTGCCCACCACCGAGGCCAAGTCCCTCCGAGGCACCACTCCACCAGGCTGTACCGCGCCCAGCAGCACATCAGCAGCGCCCGTGTATTTGGCGATCTGGGCAGGCGAAGCCGTAACCAGCTGCGGCACTTCACAATTATCGCTCGCGATAATTTCGGTTATTTAGAACTGAGGAATCGAGCAGGCGCGACTTTTGTCGCCCGGGAGAGGGCCCGATCGGGAATACGACACATTCTGAGTGGCGTCCCGATCGGGGTGTCACGGGGGTGACACCGTCCGCAAGGGAGTATCAATTGCGGACGCCACAACGGGGAGTCAGTTTCCACACTTCCGAATCCCGAAAGCCCCTGCTTTCTGCTCTGAAGTTTGTAAAAAATTGTAGTTACCAGTTGGTGTGGAAAATTTTCGTATTTACAATTTTAAATTTTATGCCTGCTAAAGGTGTTAAGCGAGGCAATGGAGTTTCGGAGCCGACTTCGGTTGACGCGGCAGTTCAAACGGACATTTCAGCAGTGCGGGCAGAGTTTTTCCTTAACGCAGCTTTACTTGATCGTCGCTGTTGGACGCATCCGGCTTTTGTTCCGTGCTCTTGCTGTACTACCTGTCAGCTTTGGTTGCCCAGAGAGCCTTCAGCAGACTACATTCCTCCGCGTATTTTTCCGGGACATTACATCGGGTGTTCTTGTTCGAAGCTGCCGGACGTCGCGAGGAGATTTTATTGATGCCAATTAGAAGACACGGTACTCGCACAGCCTTTCCGACGTTTCCAGTTGCCACGCTCCGGGTACGGTGTGCTGAGTGCGACGTCTACGGCCGTCGAGTTCTAGCGAAGTGGAGAGTTTTCATCCCTGAGTGCAGTCGTTCAACACACGGAAGGGGTTACATTGATCTTTGCAGACGTTGCGGAGTGGTCCATCAACGAAATTTCTTTACAGCAGTTTGGTGGCCGATCGGTAGACAGCAAATTCTCTTCTTCCGGACTTGAAAGTTGTTAGCCATGTCTTCAAGAAACGACCGTTTAATTGTCTGGACTTCGGCAGTGGCGAAAGCGAAGTTAAAGCAGTTACGGCAGCTGCTGAAAGTTTCCGTGCGCATGAGAATGGGTTCTTGGGAGAAGCAGCGGCAGCAGGTTCTGGCTTGGGTTGATTCTTCCCTGTCGGATTTGCAGCTGCTGCCGGAAGATGTGCGCTCGCAAACAGATGTTCTCTTGGACGCGGGCCTGCTCACTGTTGATTCGGCGGGGGCGCTTTCGGTGGGTTTGTGGCCGGCTTTGCCGGGCCCTTGGTCGGAGCGCAGGGCGGGAGAACTTGAAAAGTTTGCGCAGGTGGAGGCATGGGTGGACGCGGTTTTCAGTTTAACATCGCCGGTAATTGGAGCGAACGCGGTGATTTCCGCGAGTGGGGCCTCGGCAGGCGTTGCTGGGGCTGGTGCAGGAGGAATTGCATCTTCGGGGCCGGCGGGGGCGACGGGCTCCGGTGGCGGCGTCCTTTCAGGGACGGCTGGAGCTCCAGGGGCTTCGGGCATCGGGACTGTCGCGGCGGCGATCTCTGCTCCCGCGGCAGCGGTGTCCGGAGCATTGGCAGGATCAGGGGGCCTCGGTGCTGGCGTCCTTTCGGGGACGGCCGGGGTCACCACGGGTTTGGGCACCGGGACTGCCGCAACGGTGTCCCCTACACCTGCGGCAGCGGTGGACCCGAACGCGATCGCGGCGGCAATCGCCACCGCTTTGGGGGCTCGCCTCGACGCTTTGGGGTCCCGCATTGCGAGCTTGGAGTCTCGGGGAGGGGCACCGGCGGGTGCCACCTTGCTGAGCGGTGGAGTGGCGCCACCCGAAGCGGAATTGCTGGCGAGAGCGCTGAGGGATTCAGTAGCAACGGCTGAGGGTTGGGACGTGGCCAAGTGTTCGCAGGCATGCGCGGACTTGGTGCACGAGGCGGCCAAGCTCCGGTCTCAGCTCACGCTGCTGAAGGGAATTCATCCGTTCGGTAAGTTACCGATGAAAGCGTTGGAAGCAAACGCTTTTCCAGCGATGGTGTACGCGCTCCCGGAGTTGGCGGAGGAGGAGTGCGAGCTGGACGAGCTTCCAGCGGGCAAGGAAGCCACACAAGAGCATTGGAGGGCGTTCGTACACATGCTGCAGGCGCGGGTTGGCGAGTTTCAGGCGTTCGTCAAATCCAAGGTCCCGTCGTTTCTGCTGACCGACGTGATGGCGCCCTCCTTCTTTAAGAAGAGGAAACGAGGAGATGGGGATTCAGACGAGGAGCAGGCTCGGGCCGCGGGGGGAGGGAGTGCTCGGCTCCCGCCCCTGGACGCGGCTCGTCGGGAGCAGCTGGCAGCGCTGGGGAGTTCGTTCAGGACGGTCAACGAGGAGCAGCTTGCGCGTGCACTTCGTGGAGAGTTGGCCCCCGAGGACATCGCTCGCCCCCCAGGTGCGGGGACTCTCCCATCTGCGATCCCGGCCCGGGGGCCCCTCGCGGGGGTCAACCTGCTGGTGCAACCACCGCAGAGGCTGCTGCAGGAGGACGAGGGCCGCCTGAAGATGAAGGATGGCGAACTCACGGTGGTGCCTAAGACGAAAAAAATGCAAAGACATGGACGAGTGGGAGAGGGGCTTCTTCAGAATCATGTGTGAGGCACCATTGGAGGCGCGAGAAGACCTGGTGGACTTCCTCGCTTGGGCGAAGACGATCGCAGCGGACTTCACCTTCTACCACTTCAACGAGTTCTACGAGCACCTAGTTCGTCAGGTGCAAAGATCGACCGTGGGCATCTCGTTGGAGGGGTACGACCGCGTGTGGCGGATCTACCAGCAGCAGCACCGGCTGCAGCCGGGCGCGAGGAAGAAGCGCAATGACTACAAGTGGCAACGTGAAGGTGCTCAACAGCCACAGCAGCCGCAGCAGCCACAAGATGGCAACGGTAAGGGAGGCAGAGGCAGAGGGGGCCGCGGAGGCCGAGGCGGACGCGGCGGTGGAGCCGGTGATGGAGCCGGAGGCCGTGGCCGTGGCATTCCAGATGCGTGCTACGGCCACAACGGTGGCCACTGCAGGCATCAACCTAACTGCCATTTCAAGCACGTTTGTAGTGTCTGCGGGGATGAGGGGCACGTCCGGACTGACCCGGCGTGTCCAGGTCCTCAACCGTGAGACGAGGGGCTGATCCCGGGGGAGCCGGAAAGCAGCCAGGAGGCCCCGGCGGGGGCGGGTGAAGTCCCGGCGACGGTGCCGGGCCCGGCGGTGGAGGTGGACATGGCGCCGGTGGTGGAGAGACTGGGCGAGGACGAGGCCACTCCTCCCGAAGGGCGTGCTCACGGTGAGCGCGAGGTGGGGGTGCCGGCGGGCGGGCCGGCGCCCGTGAGATGGTGGGATGGGTTACGCTCTGATGAGTTCATCCCGGTGTGGGACGTGCTCGGGGGACCTCGCAGGCATGATCGAGTTCCCCTACGGTGGGAGGTGGAGCGCATCGCCCCACTCCCCGTCACGCAGACGGACCCCGATTCCTGGCGCTCGCCCGAGGAGCCGAGACGGGTGCGCACGTCGACGAGATGGCCGGCGATCCGCGCGGAAATCTTGCAGAGGGCCACCATCGAGAACATGGAGAGATGTGGCACGGGGGAGAACGAGCGAAGGTGTTACGAGGAGGAGTGCGAGCGTGTCGGTTGCGCCATCCCGACGATCACCAGTCGGGCGCACCTCGTGGCGGCCGCGTTCCAAGATTGGCACGACGTAGACTTCCTCGTAAGGTGCGCGGCATGCGGTGCAGGATGGCCGTCGGAGGAGATCGAGGTGGACGAGCCGTACCGGGTCCCCAACTACGTGGGCCCGGAGCACATGGACGTCATGAGGGACGAGATTCGGCGCGAGAGCGAGGCGGGCCACATCTTTCTGGCGAGGTGGCGCCTGCCCCTGGGCATCATTGCTCTCGGCATGGTGGAGAAGGTGCGGAAGGGCAAGATCAAGTACAGGCCCGTCAGCGACTACTCTCGGCCGGAGGACGTGGGGGTGAACGCCCGCATCGAGCTGGACAAGGACGAGTTCACCACCGTGAAGGAGGCCTACGGCATGCTACGGCCGAAGTACTGGATGTTCAAGGTGGACATGGAGACCGCCTACCGGAGCAAGGGCATCGCGTCCATGTACTGGCCGCACCAGTGCTTCGAGTTCGACGACGTGAGGTGGATGGATGCACGGGCTCCGTTTGGCAACCGGGCCCTGCCAGGCATCTTCATGAGGTGGACGAGGGCCATCGTGGCGTGGATGCGCGCGCGGGGGATCCCCACCGTGGGGTACCTGGACGACTTCTTCTGCATTCTCGAGACCAGGGAGCAGGCGGAGGAGGCCATGCTCTTACTGGTCGAGTTTCTGACCTTCCTGGGCTTCAAGGTCAACAGTGCGAAGTGTGAGGGGCCTACGCAGCTCCTGGAGTTCCTCGGGGTCCTGTTGAGCACGGAGGGCGACGTCTGCACGGCGTCCATTGACGAGGAGCGCATCGCCGTGGTGGTGAAGATGGCGGGGGACTTGCGAGCGAGGGCGGCGCGGGGCATGGTGTCCCGGAGAGCCCTGGAGTCGCTGCTGGGGCTGCTGGCCTTCTGCAGCCATGTGGTGTGGGGCCTCTCCCTCTACACGAGGAGAGGCTTCAATTTCCTCGCGGCCACCACGGGCAGGAGGACGGTGAGGCTGCCGCACCCGGTGCTCGAGGACCTGGCCATGCTGGAGCAGGTGGTGCGCCAGTACAACGGCAGGAGCGTGGTGCTGGAGAGGCGATTGGTGGACGAGCGGCACTTCGCCACGGACGCTTCAGGCACACTGGGCTTCGGTGGAGTCTGGGAGAAGCTGTTCTTCCTGCTGAGCTGGGCGGACCTGGCAAGGCTGCCTCAGCGACCCTGGTTCCCGAGGCGACCGGGGTGCCCGGCCAGTTGGAGCATCAACTACTTGGAGTTGTTCGCCGTCTGGTGGGCGGTGGTGCTTTGGGGGCACCGGATGGCGGGGTGTACGATTGTGGTGAACATCGACAACAAGTCCGCGATGTACCAGGTGGGCAGCTGGTGGGGGCCGGTGGAGTACCTGCCGTTGCTGAGGCAGATCTTCTACACGTGCGCCAAGCACGACATTCGCCTGCAGCCCAAGTACATCTCCACCAAGGACAACCTGCTGGCGGACCTCCTTTCCAGGTTGGACATGCCGCGCTTCCTGGTGGAGCACCGTGCCTTCCTGCGGGCCACGGTTTGGCGGCAGGACCGAGACGACTGGATGGTCTGCCCGGTGCGGTGGGCGGAGTTGGACCAGGAGTTCGGCCCGTTCACAGTGGACGCCTGCGTGGCGGAGTCCCGGGCGAACGCCTACTGCTACTTGAGCTGGAGCAGGGCGGAGGATGCGCGGGTCCAGAAGTTCGACGGCCACAATGCTTGGGGCAACCTCCCCTTCAGCATCATCGTGGCCATCATCAAGAACTTCCTGAAGTGCAAGAGGCGACAGCAGTGGGGCACAGCGGCGTGCTTCCTCGTGCCGGTGTGGCCGGGGAATGAGGGCTGGGAGCTCGTGAGAAGCCTGCCCGGAGTGTTCAAGGTGGTGCGCGAGTGGGCGCAGGGCACACACCTGTTCACTGCCCCCGACCTGCGAGGGCACGGCAGGACCGCCTGGGGGCCCACCAGGTGGCCCGTGGTTGTTGTGCGGGTGGGGCCGGAGCCGGTGGCCCTCCCTGACTGGGCGTGAGGGTTGGGCAGAGGAGCTGGTGCAGGAGCTGCAGCGCGAGACGGAGCGTTGCAGGGCGGAAGCCCTGGCACCAGACACAAGGAGGTGCTACGGCACAGGGGTGAGAGCCTTCGTCACCTTCTGCATTGCCTTCGCCTGCATGGGGTGCCTGGACCCCCTCCTGCCAGCCACGGACGCCACTCTCTGCATGTTCATCACCTTCTCCAGCTGGTTCGTGCAGCCCGACACCATCAAGAACTACCTGGCAGGGGTTCGGCAGCTGCACCTACAGCGAGGGCACGAGTGGGTGCCGGTGGCAGCCAGGCACGCGGTGGCGGCCACCCTCCAGGGGGTGAAGCGGTGCTGGGGGAGGCCTCCCAAGCCGGTCATGCCACTCACATTGGCAGACCTGGCTAAGATGGCGCAGCTCATTTCCACGCATGACCTCACCCAGATGTCTCTGTGGGCAGCCATCCTCGTGGGCTTCTTCGGGTTGTTCCGGAAGGACAACCTCACCACGGGTAAGACAGGTGCGTGGAACACGCCGGGGGCGCTGGTGAGAGACGACATCCTGTTCCAGGACGACATGGCGGTGGTGTGGGTCAGGGTGCGCCACAGTAAGACCATTCAGTGCGGGGAGCGGCAGCACTGGGTGCCGCTTCGGGCGGTGCCGGGATCGCTCCTGTGCCCGGTGCAGGCGCTCGCGCGCCTCATGGCGAGCACGGCGGGGCGGCCAGGAGATTCGGCCCTCTTCGTGATGGAGAAGGCGGTGGGCAGGCGGGCCTCGGTGGTGCCCATGACCCACGATGCCCTGGTGACAGGCATCAAGGCCTTGGCGGAGCGGGTGGGCCTGGACCCGGCCAACTATGCCGGGCACTCCTTGCGGAGGAGCGGGGCCACGGCGGCCATGCGCTTGGACGTGAACAGCCTGTACATCAAGATGCAAGGAGATTGGAAGAGCGACTGCTTCGAGCGCTACTGCGAGCTGGACACCGAGCAGAAGCTCTTCCTTCCCGGAGCCATGGCAGAGGCCGCGGCAGCGCTGCTCTAGACAGGTGATTCACTCGTGCACTCGGCCCTCCCATGCCTCCGATTGGGTGAGTGTGCCTAGGGCCCTTGAGAGAACCCAAGGCTCTGTCAGGAGAGCCCCTGCTAGGTGCAGGATTGGGTGGAGCCTGCTGCTGAGGAAGCTTCTGCGCTACTGAGAGGAAGCTACTATCCGTTGCCGTTAGCCAGAGAGGCACAGCCAGAGAGGCTTAGGCACGGAACTAGCCGCGCAGCTTCGTAGCAGCCGCCTGCTCCCTGACAGACTGTGAGACACTCATCCAGCCAAAGACTCGGGAGTAATGGAGACAGATGGAGAAGAGCTCGCCAGAGAGGCAGAGCAAGAGAAGCCAGAGAGGCTAAGAGAAGACTCGCCAGAGAGGCAGAGCACCGAGAAAAGAAAGCTTGCCAGAGAGGCCGTAGCTTGAGAAGAGAAGAGAGGAATAAGACTTGCTACACTAAATGTAATCTATAATGAATACTAGCAAGCATCCATTCCTGCTCGTGCTTGCATTGTGTTGCTTGTGTGCACCCTGCTTGCATTTCGGTTCATGAATAATTCACAATTATCGCTCGCGATAATTTCGGTTATTCAGAACTGAGAAATCGAGCAGGCGCGACTTTTGTCGCCCGGGAGAGGGCCCGATCGGGAATACGACACATTCTGAGTGGCGTCCCGATCGGGGTGTCACGGGGGTGACACCGTCCGCAAGGGAGTATCAATTGCGGACGCCACAACGGGGAGTCAGTTTCCACACTTCCGAATCCCGAAAGCCCCTGCTTTCTGCTCTGAAGTTTGTAAAACCCTCCCTCCCATCCCTGCTGACTCTGTTGGTTGTGGTTTGGGGGAAGGGTCAGGGTGGAGGCTGCTGCTGAGGAAGCTTCTGCGCTACTGAGAGGAAGCTACTATCCGTTGCCGTTAGCCAGAGAGGCACAACCAGAGAGGCTTAGGCACGGAACTAGCCGCGCAGCTTCGTAGCAGCAGCCTGCTCCCTGACAGACTGTGAGACACTCATCCAGCCAAAGACTCGGGAGTAATGGAGACAGATGGAGAAGAGCTCGCCAGAGAGGCAGAGCAAGAGAAGCCAGAGAGGCTAAGAGAAGACTCGCCAGAGAGGCAGAGCACCGAGAAAAGAAAGCTTGCCAGAGAGGCCGTAGCTTGAGAAGAGAAGAGAGGAATAAGACTTGCTACACTAAATGTAATCTATAATGAATACTAGCAAGCATCCATTCCTGCTCGTGCTTGCATTGTGTTGCTTGTGTGCACCCTGCTTGCATTTCGGTTCATGAATAACGAGTGGATCTCCCGCCCAATATAATCCTTCACCACCGACGGATAGTGAGTCTTGTGGTGGGAAGCCCTCACGCCCACCGCCTCCAGCCGGTCCAACTCCGCCTTTACCCGTGCCGTGGCCTCCTGTAGGGTCATGTCCCCGTCGTGCACGGGGTGGCCGTCATCCACAAAGATACCGGTGCACTGTGACCTCCCATCAGAGTGTACCACCGAATTAAGGTACCTCTTCAGGACCCTGGCCATGTCTGCCTGATGCTGAGGCGCATCCGCGAACCCGAACATGTCGTACCGGGCCCGGTAGAAGTCCTTGGACACAGGGAACTGAACGCCCATATAGTCACAGTGGGGCTGCCACCGCGGGTTGTTCCAGAAGGCGTCCTTGAGGTCCCAGCCGCTCATCCAACAGCTGGGCCTCTGCAGTGAGAGGACGTCCTCCAGATAGTCGTACCGCGCGGTGGCCGGTGCCATAGCCCGATTCACACCCGAAGACCTGCCGTTCCAGACATTACGGAACTTGTCCTTCTCCGGCTGGTAGATGGACCCGAGCTGTGTAACCGACCAGGGCTCGTAGTGTAACGGCCCTTCCAGGACCCCCGCATCCGCACTCCTCCGCAGATCTGCCTCGGAGCGGTCGGCATGCTCATAGCAAGACGGATGGTTGTCCCGCTTGAACCTCGGGGGCTTCGTCACGAAGGCCATACGGTGCCCCTCCACACAACTCCGTCGGAGAGCATCCTCGGACGGCAGGAAGTGGTCGAAGAGCTCCTCCCGATACCGGACCCCTGGGCTATACAGCCCATCACCAGTGTCGTGGTAGGTCATCTGGCGCTCAGCATGCGCCTTCCGGGCCTCCACCGAGGTGAACTTCCGGGGCGGCACCTTGAGCACCAGCATGCGGTGGTAGCCGTCTGTCGTGTACACCACTAGAAAGAGGCGCCTCTCACCCTTCACCCGCAGCCGGCTCCAATGCAGCCGAGACTTGAGGTGTGAGAGTGCCGGTGTAAGCTTCCCACCGCCATAAAGCAGGTGCCCATACCGCATCAGGTAGCTCTTGAGCAGCTGAGCACTGTCCGTGAAGGGGTTCAGTCCCCGAGCTCCAGCTGGTACGGGGTAACCTTCAGGATACCAGTAATACAGCTCCCGGAGCAGAAGGTCCAGGGCTGGGTGTCGCAACTGAGGCTCCACCGAATAGTCACCAACACGTGACTGACCAGTTGCCAAAGGGTCTGTGTGAACTGCCTGAACAGGCTGTGGTTTGACCCGAAGAACTTCGGGTTCCAGTCCACCACTCTCACCAATACCAGAACTGAGAGCTACACCGGTGCATAAGTTCACCGGATCAAGTTCCTCCAGAACTGAGTACCGGTTGTTCAACACGAGACCACCAAGCTCCCAACGAACAGCACAGTGGGCGGCCCCAGAACTGGGACCGCCAGTTGCCGCCCGACCCGAGTGTGCCCCAAAGTCCAACCGAGCGGAAGGAGTAGATAAGTGGGGGGTCACGACCGGGTCGGAGGCTGCTGCTTTGCATGTTGAGTCACCTGGTGTCGGCTTGCCGAGTCTTCAGGCGACGAACTCAGTGTGCTCGCACGGTGTCCGGAGAGGTCCTGAAAAGGCGTGCTTGAGCACACCCTTCCTCTTCACACCGTCATATTGTGTCATTGGTCTATGGTCTTCTCCTTGACCTGTAAGCTCCGCTTCGGCGGACTCACCGGCGGCTGCCTACGAGGAGACGGCCTTCTGCATGCGGGCAACAAAGCCCCTCGTGCCAAAGAACCAATCTCACGGCAACCGCGGCCCACCACTGGAGAAGGCACTACCGCTCCCAGGTCAACCTTGACCATAATGTCCATGAGCTGAGTGGGGTACACGGTGTCAGAAATGTAATGGCGCACGGCCTCACGGCGGTCACCAACCATACCCCCACTGTGGAAACGAAGCAAATCACGGTCCAGCTTAATGGCCTTCGAGAAAGGGTGCGTCTCCCACGCGGCAACGAACTTAGCCGTGAGGAACACATAGACACCCTCCCAACAACACCAAGACCACTCGAGCGCGGCGTGCTCCACCAGTTCACCGAGGTACTCGTAGCGGGCCTTGATGAGCAGGGCCGTACGCTGATGTGCCAAATGTGCACTATGTGCAGGAGAGAACACCCCACAACCTGATCGGAGAATAGAATCCCACTCTGCCGCCCGCTTGCGGCAATAAGTGAGGAAACGTTCTCGCCGAGGGAACTGAAGTCGATCCTGCACTCTAAGCCTGTTCCCCTCGGTGGTCACAAGGTCCTCGGAGATGTGGAAAGAAGTGTGCTGGAACTCCGTGGAGTCACCCAGCGTGTCGACCTGCATAGTGCGTCTCATAACAGCCTTGTCGGCTTTAGAAACACCGTTGCCCGAGTAGTTCTCTCTCACCTCTCTCCGCAAGGCCGAGGGAGAATCCAGATCGTCCAGTGATAGACCGTCCACCGAGCCACTCACCAGCTCCTCTAATCCCGCGCTCGGCGATGTGGCATCCATAAGTTTTGGAATTCAGAGTCGGGTTAGTTGCAAAAAGCGAGCGCTAACTTTCATTATCAAAAGATATACCAGTTCGCAGCTTGAAACGCCACGAATGTTATCGCTCAATCATTACTGATTGGCCAGTCTAAGTGAAAGTTCGCTATTTAGTTAGTTATGACGTGCCACTGTCGAGTTCATAACGACTGCATTGACACGTCTGCGATGGGCCGTGAACTGTTACACAGTGTGTCTTACCGATGGTCATTATATGATCCAACGGCCACGATTAGCTCAGCAGATCTAGATCTAGATCTAAGGATTTCATAGGGTTTCTTCAGGGTTACTTCAGGGTTTGATCATCCTGACTGTTGTACAAGGCCTAGACAGTCATGCTTTACATCAAACTGATCAGCAAACACTGCAAATTCCAACACCCCTTCTAAAGGGTGACTGTCTAGTTATCCTACGGCCAGTTCTTGGGAATGGTGCCCCTTCAGTCAGCAATGCCCTGTCCTTGGGATGGTGCCCCTTCAGTCTTCTGGCTCCAGCTCCAGTCTTTGGGATGGTGCCCCTTCAGTTCCAGTTTATGGGGATGGTGCCCCCTTCAGTCTTCATTGGCCTCCACGAGGCAGGTTCATGATACCCAGTCGCTCTCTGTGTACACGAAATATAGGGAGTGCCAGGGGCTTGGTCATGATGTCAGCGGTGTTATCATCAGTTCCAGTGTACAGCGCCTCTGTGTCCTTGGCCTTGATCAGCTCCTTGATGTACATGTTCCTCACTTCAATGTGCTTGGACCGGGAGTTGTTCACATAGTTGGTAGCCAGGTGGATAGCTCCTTGGTTGTCACAGTACAAAGGGACTGGTCTGCATATGTCCACCAGTGAGTCCAGCACGTTGAGGACATACTTCACCTCCCGAGCTCCCTCTGACATGGCTATGATCTCGGCCTCAGTAGTGGACAGGGACACAGACTTCTGGATCATAGACGAGAAAATAACCAGACTCCCACATAGGAAGACTACAATACCAGAGGTACTTCTTCTGGTTACCTTGCACCCTGCATAATCAGAGTCAGTGTAGATAGAGAGAGGCAAAGGTCTGCTTGGTCTAGTGCCACCCCCCCCAGGCACTGAAGCAGTGCGCAGCACCAGCTCGTACTCCCTGGTGCCCTTCAGATATCTCACCACCTGCTTCAGGGCCACAAAGTGCTCTGAACCATACGTGGTGCAGAACCTCGACAGAACTGATACTGCTGCCATGATGTCAGGCCTGCTGCAGCGAGCAACCCACTGCAGCTGCCCCAGAAGAGCTCGGTAGGGCATAGGTCCCTTACCATCAGCAGGAGCCAGTGCAGTGCCAGGTGACATCGGTAAGCTCGCTGGTTTGGCATCATCCAGGCCATAGGTACTGATGATCTGGGAGATATAGCCAGACTGAGATAGGTATGCTGTGTCACTTCCCCAGCGCACCCCGATGCCCATGACCAAGTCCAATACTCCAAGATCTTTGCACGCATACTGTGCATGGAAGGAGGACACAAAGGTATCATACCAAGACTTGTCATTGGTGGCCACCAGGTAGTCATCCACGTAGGCCAAGATGATCACCTGGAGAGTGGTGTCCTGGATGAAATACAGGCATGGCTCCACGTCACTCCTCTGCATCCTGGAGTCATATCCCATTATGAACGCATCGGAGGTGTCGAACCACTCCTTGCCCGCCTGCTTGAGCCCATACACGGCCTTCAGTAGCTTGGCAAACCTGTGCCCCCCATAATCCAGCCCTCGGGGAAGACGCACATACAGGTCCTCCTCGAGTACTGAGTTCAAGATAGCTGTGTCCACGTCCATGTGGTATACCGTGAGGCCCAGGTTGAGGGCAAGGGTGATGACAATTCTCACAGAGGACAACTGGCTGCACGGGGCGAAGGTATCGTAGTAGTCCACGCCATACTCTTGCTTATTCCCCCGCACACACACTCTGCTCTTCCTCTTGAGCAGCTCACGGTTCTTGTCCAATTTCACCTTGAGGACCAGTGACATCTCCAGCAACTTCACTCCAGCTGGTATGTCCTCCTCGTCCATCATCTGCAGAGCCCCCTTGATCTGCACGAGTGCCTCCAGTTCATCCTGAATGGAGTTGAGCCACTCAGTGCAGTCAGGCGCAGTCAACACCTGGGAGTGACATCTCGGCTCAGTCACCCTTGCAGGCAGTAGAGCCTCCTGTGCGGCTGGTGTTCCAGTAGCCCGCACACCAAGGCAAGTGTGTGTGGGTGGAAACCGAACCTCTCCACCAGGTAGGTCCATAATGGTGAAGTTGGTGAGGAGGACCACGCAGTAGGGCTGTGCATGTGGTCCAAGTGCACGTCCACACACCATGGCCTCTTCATAGTCTCCCTTCCCAGTCACAGCACGCACCTCGGTGAACAGCGGATAGTGAGCGTTGACACTGCCATATGATGGGCAATCCTTTAACAGTGACAGCCGAGCACTGCCTGGCTTAAGATATGAGCTCAGACTTACCCAGCACACATCATCAGGGGTTTCCACCTTCACCACAGCCACAATCTCATCACTGTCTTCAGGTAAATACACGCCTTGCTCCAGTACAGCAATCTCCAATAGTGTAGGCGGAGGATCTCTGTAGGGCGCATCCAGAGTGGTGGCCATGAAGTTGGTCTTGAGAGGGGTCACCGCAGAAGGATCCCATGAGGTGATCACCTTACCCAGCGTGTCCAGCTTCTCCGAGAAGGTGACCATACCAGAGTTGACCTCCTTTCCAGCCTCACAATCATACAGTAGATAGGCAGATGACACTTCTGAATGTCCAACATATCTGAGTTCACGTGCCCGGTTGCTGAGCTTGTGTTCACGGATCGTGGGGTCAATAAAGGGGTAGGCTCTGCACCCAAATATCCGTAGCTGGGACAGGTCCGCATGCTTCTTCCTGATGAGGTAGTAAGATGAGGTCCACCCCAGAGATTTTCGGAATACACGATTGAGGATGTACACCGCATGGCGGGTGGCCAGAGGCCACATGCTCGCATCAAATCCAGAAGTCAGTAGGAGTGCTCTGGCCATGGCTTGCACATCTCGGTGTGACCTCTCAACCCTTGCTTGGTTCTCATGCAGGTATGGGGAGCCATGCCTTTGCTCAATGCCATGCTCCTCACAGAAAGCTGCAGTTTGCCCAGCTATCATAGTGCTGTCACCATCAGTGTGGAGCACCATGTGGTACTTCGCTGGACAGGCCCATAGTGCTCCGCAGGCGCTTCACCTCCTTCCGATACTGCAGGAAGGCCTTGAGGTAGTCCGACTTCAGCTTGAGGAAGAATATGCATATCCATGTCGTGGAGTCATCAACAAATAGCACAAACCATCTGTACCCCCCACCACTGATCCTGAATGGTCCACATGTATCTGACCATACAAGATTTCCCAGCTCCTTGGACAGCTCTCTCCCAGTGGGCTTCACAGAGGGCCTTATGGCTTTGGTCAGCCTGCAGGCAATGCACCTCTCGGGGCAATGCTGCACTGGGCTGCCAGAGTACTGTGACTCAGTGATACTCATAGGAATACTCTGAGCGAACATGTGGTCAATAGACTTGTCACCAATGTGGCCCAGCCTTACGTGTTGTAGCATCTTGATGTCAAGTCGCTCTGTAGTGTGCGAGTCCTTGAACAACACCACCACTGGCCACTTGGTGTCCTCGATCCACACACGATCTTCTCCACAGGGTTCCAGGTTGGCTACGTTATAGCATGACTCCCTTGGTGCAGAAAAGATCTTAGCACCAACAGGGTATTCATGAATAATATCAAACTGAGAGACCAGACTCCACCAGCTCGCTGTGACCCATTTAGGCAATATGAACATGAACTTGGTGTTGGAGGGGTCTCTGGCGAAGTCAGCGAGGGCCTTCTGGAGACACTGTAGAATGATGTCGTGGTCAAATGGCGGGTTCCCATAGCATTGCTTGCCAGCCCAATCCTTATCAAAACATGAGTTAGTAATGGTACAGTAGTGCTCCGGGATGTGGTTGTCATCAGAGGAAAATAGTTCCAGGAGGAAAGGGCCATGAGTAGTGAAGTGAGGCTTGGTGTCCTCAAATTTCCAGTCAGAACGGTCTCGTTGATCATCAGTATGTTTGACAGCACAGGCTAGATGTGTGTCCAAAGTGCTATGTGTGTCTTCATGCATAATATACTGGTTGCCAATTCTGGCAAAGGAAAACACCACCCCCCCTTTGGATAAAGTTCTAGCCCAAAAGTCCACACGGAAACCCGCATCCTCCAGTGCCACTACAGATAAGAGGTTGAAGGGCTGCCCAGGTATGCAGTGCGTGTTCAGGAGCTGTAGTCCAACCATACGCCCAGACTCCACATCCCTCTTGGCAAAGGTCACTGAGCCACTGCCAGAGGAGTCCACGGACTGACTCTGCACCACACTGAAAGTCTCACAGGCTGTGGTGTCGTAGTCCGCATTGAACACCCGGACAGAGTTGAAAATGTGCCTGGTGGCACCACTGTCAATAACAGCACTCTTGTCCACAGTAGACCGAGTGCGACCGCCACCAGCACGCACACCACATGCCACCTGAGCATGGCCAGCATCAAGGGCACTAGCCACACCAGATGCCCAAGCACCACAAGGCACCCGAGCACACTCACCACTCGGGTCATAGTGGAAATCCATCTCCTCAATGAGGTCATCACAGGCATCATCACAGCAGTCCCCACAGTTGTCCTCATAATAGTCACTGGGGAGCAGACCCACAGTGCAGAGGTGAATCTTGCGAGGCGGAGAAAGTGGTCCAGAGGCCCAATCATCAGAGGGGTTGTAACCCACTCCTTCAACGGGCTGCCCAAGGCTCACGTAACCTTCCTCCTCGTCAAAGTGCCCATGGCACACGCCCTCCTCCTCTTCGTCAGAGTCAGAGGCATCCTCCAGATCCGGTAGAGAATCACCACAATCTGAGGCAGAGTCCGAACCTGAAGTAAAGTCAGGAACCACGCAATCAGAGCCACTGCCAGCCTGCTCAGAGATAGAGAGAGGATCAGGCATACAGTTGTCCCCCATCGGATGATAGGACCAGGAATCCCGGTCTGCAAGAAGCCGATCATAATTAGGGGAACCCACCATACCAGCAGAGCCAGAATCAACCGCCACTGGTTCCTCCTCCTCCTCCTCGTCAGAGTCAGAGGCATCTTCCAAGTCTGGTAGGGGATCATCACCATCCGAGCCATAGTCCGAGTACTCAGGCCAGGCATCGGTACCCCACCCCTCACCGAGGGACAGCATGCCTGCATAGTCCTCCACTACCCGTATCAAGGCCCTGGTGGCCCTCCCGAGCTAAGACGCCCAGCTGTGCAGGTCTGCCAGTGAGGTGCGCACCATCACGGACTCCAGCTTCAGCAATATGTCCATGTCATCCGTAGCTTGCCTGATGACATTGCGATGGTAGAGGATCATCCCGATACTGACAGTGCATTCAACACCACGAGGAAGGGCAGTGCCCCTGTCAAGTATGTCACAAGCACGAAGGAATATCTCCACAGACCCAGCCATCATGATAGAGTGCCACCGTTGCAATGCAGGCTTAAACCACAATTGCCTGGGGGATATCTGAAAAGTGTCACCCAGGTGCTGATCACGTCCACAATCCCACTGGGCCTGTGTCCTCTTCAGACGAGCCTTGTCAGGGAAGAAGGCAGTAAGGACATCAATGTAGACCCACGAGTCATAAATAGGCACAACCTTGGTGCGGTGAGAATGCTTGCTGGGGACGTAGCAGTGGCGCTTCTTCCTGGTCCTGCGAGGAGGGCACCCCACTGAAGACAACTCCACACGAGGTGCACTCACAGTGTCCTCATTGTCCTCAGTGTACCCACCAGTGGCGTGGGACACAATGAGCTCAGGCTCGCCCACGTCCGCCAGGACAGAGTAGTAATTGAACACCGGGAACACATATGGCTGGGACTCCACAGGTACAGAGCCTCGACCACATATCCAGTGCTCGCACAGGGCCGAACTGGAAGGCAGTGACCCAGAGATGCTGAGATTACCAGCCTCACCTGACCCTGAGCTGAGGGCAGAGTGTTCACCGTCCAGAAATTCACATAACGAGAACTCCACCAGCTCGGAGTCCTGATACGTTGATAGCTGGCCCAAGGGTGGACAAGAGGTCAGCGAGCCAGAGATGCTATCACAACCAGATTCCAATAGCCCAGAACCGTAGTCACTGGCATATATATCTTCACCAGTCTCGTTCAGACCAGGGTGTAAGTCAGATGTACTAGCCTCCCGAATGGCAAAAAGGACCTCACCAGCCTCTTCCAGTCCAGGATAAAGCTCAGATTTTCCAGCTGCAGCGCCAAGATGTTCACCAGGCTTCGGTAAGCTACCATTCTTCTCGTAGTCAGCCACCGTCTTGAGAACCGCCGCCTTGGTGGTCGCTGAAGCCTTCTTGAAGAAAGCCTCCCGCTTCTCGACGTTCTTGATGAAACAGTCCTTAGCAGAGTGCCCGCGTCTGTGACACACAGGGCACGGGACTTTGACAGCCAGCAGCTTTCGCTTCGCCTCCTCCTGCTTACGCCTGTCGTCAGCGATGGCACCAGCAGTCTCAGATTGAGTATCCAGCGCGTGGGCAGTTTGCGCTACACCAGCGCGCGGGGCGAGTATGGTGTCGTAGTGAGATGTTACTTGGCCCGACAGCACACTCGCGGTCGGCAGGGTCTCAGACATGAATTTGGCCTTGAGGAGCATATAGTCGGGGTGCAGTCGCACAATAGCCATGGCAGAAAAGATGGTCTCAACCGTCTCCATACACAGAGGCTTGCCAGAAGGAGTAACGCGCGTGTTCGCGGAGTACTCGCGTATACGACGAAGAGTCTCCTTCGACTCCAAAAACGTGGAGAGAGGAGGGGCAAGTCTCGAGAGTTGATTCGGTAGCGACAGCAGCCTATCCACTTGGGTGATGAAGTAGACGGCGCTGGTGTTGTGCCGCAATTGGGCCAGTTCCCGCCAAGCTCCGTGACCGTCAGAATGTTGTTCGTAGCTGCGAACGATAGCGTTCGCAGTGCCAGTGGTAACACGGCAGAGGAAGTCATAAAACAGTTCATTTGCTTCCTCAAGATAGAGTTTATCCTCCCTCACCTCATGGAGCGGAGTAGACGCCGAAAGCAGCAGTGCTAGAGAAGGGTGGCGCAAAGAAGGCTTAATTCTTGCACAAAACTCGTCCCAAATTCCTTCCTGGTCAGATTCCTTGCCAGAAAAGTACGAGTCCGCAGAAAGCCCCTTGGTCATATGAGAAAAACCTGGTAAAGGACGTCGCCCACCAGCGGGCGACAAAGGGAGATGCTTGTCCTCAGGGACAGGAGCGGCGCTGAGGCCTGGCTGATGAAGGACACTTCATATTCTGGCGCGCTACCAGAAGGTGGCGGTGTCGCAGCTTGGCTATAGCTCTTACTCCCTTTGACCATAGTGAATTCTCTTACGCGCAGCGGAAAATTTGCGTGATAAACAAAAATGGATCCTCACTTACAACGTAAGTGGGCCCATAACCTTTTGGAATTCAGAGTCGGGTTAGTTGCAAAAAGCGAGCGCTAACTTTCATTATCAAAAGATATACCAGTTCGCAGCTTGAAACGCCACGAATGTTATCGCTCAATCATTACTGATTGGCCAGTCTAAGTGAAAGTTCGCTATTTAGTTAGTTATGACGTGCCACTGTCGAGTTCATAACGACTGCATTGACACGTCTGCGATGGGCCGTGAACTGTTACACAGTGTGTCTTACCGATGGTCATTATATGATCCAACGGCCACGATTAGTTCAGCAGATCTAGATCTAGATCTAAGGGTTTCATAGGGTTTCTGGAATCACGACTGTATTCGCCACGACGTGCGCAGCTCAGGTCTGGAGCTCCGGAGCGCAGCGTTATGCTACACGTGCATGGATGCCCCTCTGGCAGGCAATACCCTTACTAGAAGAGCCTGGTGCGCACCTCCTGAGAGGGCATCATGGCGGCGCACTGCAGCTGGTCCTGCGCAGAGAAACACAAAACACGCAACTCAGACCCTTGTCGTTTGGAGTGTCCTACGAGGGTGACCACGAGATAAACGCGGCACGCGGCGACAGTTTGCACAAGCCGCAAGCATTTAGACAGGATGCCATTCGAGTTGCCTTGCTGTGGCTGATGATGCATTCGTTAAAGTGCGCTTATATCCGACTCGCATTCCATTGGTTAAAGGAGGAAACCGACAGCAACCCTAGTGGAAGCTCAATGAGCTGCCATGGAGCACAGAGGCAACACCGAGCTGCAGCGCCCGCAGGGACTGGGTCACATGCAGCGCGCCATGCCCCCCACACCGAGCTGCAGCGCCCGCAGGGACTGGGTCACATGCAGCGCGCCATGCCCCCCACACCGAGCTGCAGCGCCCGCAGGGACTGGGTCACATGCAGCACGCCATGC
>LGRX02019788.1:0-11106 GCA_001247695.2 Cymbomonas tetramitiformis | reverse complement strand
CCCCCACACGGGTGTGGGCAGGTCGGTACCACCGAGTTCACTGCTTGTGGCGGGCTCTAGCGCGACGTAGATGGCAAGGGGCAGGTGCCCACTTGCGAAGGACATAGGGTGGGAGGTGTGGAGTGAATTTGGGAGCAAGGGCTTGTCCTGTGCCGCCCTAATTTTAGTGCAAAATGGTGTTATATAAGGTTGTCGAAAGTGGCCCTGTAGGGGGGGACTGGGGCTGATTGGTTGAGGTGACTAATCTGGCCGCATAGGCCGAATCACTTCGATTCAAGCGGCGTGTAAAGTATCCCAAGATGCTAGAGGGTTGCCGAAATAAAGTATTTGGGGTGGTTATTGGGGGGCGGGCAAGGTGAGAGCTTAAATTCGAGGGCACATCTGAGGGCCTCGATGTCACGCGTGAATGGTACCAAGGCTGCCAAAAACCCGAACGTCATAGATATATGAGCTCCGGATTGAAAGTGGGCATCCTGGCGGCACGTGCATCACAAATGATGTAAAACATGTCCCAAAGGTTCACTCGACCCCTGGGGGGGCTTGGAACCCCGCGGATCCGCCATATTTGGGGGAGGGGCTGGGGTACGATATCTCTATGGCGGTTAGCCCCCACACGGGTGTGGGCATGACGGTTAGCCCCACACACGGGTGTGGGCAGGTCGGTACCACCGAGTTCACTGCTTGTGGCGGGCAGCATCAATCATACTCTGCCACCTATACAAATTCCAATCAGGGAATCAGCACATTAATTGCCCTCTAGCTTATCTAGTTGCCTCTTGCTCTTTTCCTCCGAGGAGCCATCTCCTTTGTCATCACTGTCGACGTTTCCAGGCTTGTCAGGTTGACCCTTCTGCTTAGATTTGATCTTCACACCTCGAGCTCGAGAGCAACCAGAGGCAACCCCAGACTCTGCTCGGGGATAGGCTGTTCCTCCTTCTGAACAGGTGATGCCGGGGATGTGCCCTTTGGCAGCACCCAGATAAGTTCACCCTGATCATCCAGGATCAATTGCAATCCCTGTCTCTTCAGCCTCCGAGCTGCAGCCTGTCCCTCAGGATCGTCAGCTACCAGGTCCTCGAACTCGCTGACGTCATCCTCAGAGTCATAATCGACGGGTGTGTCATACTCCCATTTCGCACTGGCAGCGGCAGTGTCATTCTTGATGTCAGTAGTACCCGTGTCATCGACGTCATCAGAATCTGATAGCTTCTCCTTACTCCAGGCGACAGCACCTGTATCCGAATCGTTACTGTTCGTAGTCGTCGATTTCTTCGGACGACCGGTGTATCGAATTCCGCGATACTCTTCAGTCTCAGTCGAATACATACGAACATTACTGATAGGAAATGAGAGTGGCGCTACTGGCTCTTTCGCTCGAGTGGCGTCTTCCAGAAACCATCCACCATCCCTCTTACGCTCCCAGCGGCGTAGCGCTCCAGAAGGCATGACAATAATATGCTGCCAGCAATATGCGGTCCTATGCGCGCTCTCCAAAGTACGCAGTAAATGGTTCTGGGGTCCCGTTCGGCACCCATTTCCATTGAGCTGCCCCACTGGACAGAAGTACAATCTGCCAATTGTACGGCTGAGATGTACCACTGACCCCTGGCACATAAGTCGCGATCGCATATTTCCAGAAATTCACATAACTTCGCCAGTGTCACAACCTGCAAGTTAATAGTACTATAGTCTATAATAAATCTCTAATGCTGCCAACATACAATCAGCAACGACGTATGGCTTTTGAGCTCGGGAGCGCGCGAGCAATGCAGAGTGGCATAGGCTGCAGATGAGTGGCTGCGGGAACCGTCGCTATGCTGATTACATCAATGTTGCCATAGTCGATTCACGCAATGCTGCCGTAGATAACCATAAATGCCCACTACATAAGATGCGTTCCGAAATGCTGGGAAATCCTGGCAAATACATGAGATAGTTAAGGAATACAATTGCATTTAATAAGGATACCCCCCCACTACAAGCCTCTTGTGTAATATTGTGCTAAGGCGAACTAACACGCTCGCGAGCGAGGATGCCGAGCTTGCTGACATCTGCACGATTACGACAATATGGCGGAGATGGAAAAAACCAACAACATGCAAAATCCTCCCCGACTAGTAAGGCACATATGGCATTATCGTGCCGAATCAGAGCAAGCACGATTGATGGCAGTAGCCCAGTTGCCATGATCAGATTCAGAATGACTGTCACATAGGAATGATCTTTAATGAATCACCTCGGAGTATCAAGGTTCTGGAAACTATCAGTCGCGGTGTCACACTTCACATTGATTTCTGATTGAAGCTGAGCCCCACATGGCATAGTTGCTAGAGTCCGAGGACAACCCAATCAGACATTTGTTCGAATCATCACCGACAATCACAGTCGAATCGACACAATAGAGAGCTGATCGGAGTAATATTCTAGCTTTATAAAATTATTACTATGGTGCCAATATGAGGTTTACGTCAGTTGCTTGCCTGCCTGTCACGCCGGACCACTCACGCTGGAACTTTATAATTTGATTTGACTTTTCTAATAATCAAGTTTGTTATGTACATAGAACATGCACGTAGGGCATATTTACACACCTAGAGACAGACATGATGTTAGCGTCGCATATTTACACACCTAGAGACAGACATGATGTCAGACCCAAACAACAAATCTTTTGGGGCTACTTTAACGTAAGGCATTGTGTTCAGCGCAACCTGTGGGGAGAGCACTGCCGGTTTCCACCATCTTAGGCGGATCTCAGTTGTTTTGGCGTGAAGAATTCGCTCGCGAGGAGCTTGCGGAATATGCTGCTATATTGTGATGTGTACTAAGATTCAGACGAGAAAGCCTCGGGACCATCGGAGCGGACGTCGGCCTCAATCCTGATGCATTGCAGCCCATCCCACACACCGCGCTTAGCTGGCGGCTTCCTGTCAAGCTCACGAGGATGAATGTGGCACCTTGGCATAGCATGGCCATGGCTCACCAACCAAATTGGTGGCATCTGCTCCTTGGGTGTCAAAACAACAGTCTCAACTGCTCATCGATCTCCAAGTCATGTCGGGGGTGCCAGTGCACCAGAAAGACATCCCTGCTTCCATAGCGCCTTCAGGGCGCACGCGCAAAAAACACACTTTACTCCGGAGTTACAGATGCGGCGAGAGCGATAGGAGGATCAATGGTTCGTGTGCACAGACATTCCCCTAAAGCGGAGCTGTCCATGTGAAGGCACGATCCTCCCCCGAGCTTGAACTGAGATTCCAAGCACGGCGGGCAAGGATTTCTGTCTCTTCAATCCAACCCCATGCGCATGCTTTCCATATCCGCCGTGCGACCCACAGAGAGAGAGAGGTGGTGCCACCAGGTGCTGGCAGAGCGTTGCTGCAATGCCAGAAACAGACACAAAAGGATGTTGAGCGTGACACTGCACACAGATGACGGCAGAGCGCCGCCTCACCAGGGATGCTGGCTGCTGCCCCTTGTATCTTCACGGCGGCCGAGTTTGGACGAGTTCTGTCACGAACATCAAAATATCCGCGATGCAGTAAACCAGCCAGTCAGCTTTGCAGAATTCTTTTGCTGAAAGATGCGTGAGTTCCACAGCGCATGTTTGAAGGGCCTCCAGAGGCGTCCGTGGGACCGTGGGGAGAGCCTTCTGGTTCCAAGGTGCCCAACAGCCTTGTAAAGGTGTGTGCCAGCAGGTCATGCGCATAGCTCGGCGCAGCACAGATGCGGCAGCAAGGGACGTGTGACAAAGCGGTGCCCCATCGAGCGCATCCAGGGGGCACAGGGAACCCACTTGGCTCTGGACGAAAGCGGCGTCCCTCGCTGTGCTGCCGGTGAGAGCTGAGCAGACGGCGGGCGAGAGAAATTCCCGCTCGGCACGAGGGACTCCGTCATGCCGGGAACCAGGCTCTCAATTTTTTGGAGGGCTTCACGCATCTGCTGATTCTCCAACTCGACGCCCTGCGCCACAATACACGACACCCCGGCCATCACCCATGCCCCGCTCCTCTCCCGCCAGTGTGCAGGGAGAGCGTTCCAAGCCATCGGGAGCAAAAACGGAGGAATGGAAGCAGCTTCGGCTTCATGAGACCGAAAAGCTGCTGGAGAACGCCTTTCATGACACGTGGATCAATCTATGACACCATGGCATACATCAGTACACACATATGAGCGCCGTGCTCTAAGCGTATGCGTGCATGGGTACTGTCACAATTGTTGAGCTGCGAGCAAGGCAGTCTCTTTTGCTTTGGTGAGGAGGGCTGGAGGACTCTTGACAGGGGTCTCGAATGCCCCGCGAGGGGAGGGCAAGGTTGGTTGCCCCCCTCCTCGGAATCAGTTCGAGGGGCGTTAAGAAACTGGCCCCTCAAAACTTGATACTCTGCGTGAGGGGTCCAGAACTCCCCACATGTCCACAGTTTCCTCCTACCTGAAGCCCCCTCCTCCCAGAAACGAAGGCGAACCCAGCAACTGTTCCGGCCATAGGCATTGAGCCGGCAAGCGGAACAGTTGCTTTCGGCTCAATGCCTACACCGATGCTCATGCTAAGAAGCAGTGGGCGCATTCGTGCGGCGCACTAGTAGTGCAGGAGAACTGAAAAAAATAGAAACCCGAGGCGAGGGACTGTAAGGCACCTTTAGTTTGTCGTTTAAGACAGAGTATTTCTCTTGCCACTGTTGGCTCTGTAACCGTTCAAACTGCTCCCCGTCCGTGATGCCCTCCTCCAGAACAGGCTGCCATCACCCAGCACCCAGCACCACGTTCGGCGCCACGTCATCTCGCCTCCAACATGTATGCACCTGCCATCGCATCACCTAAGCTGAAACCGGGAAAGCATCTGGGAATGCAAGAGGTCCGTATTGTGCGGCACACAGTGAGGGCCGTGGATATCTGTGTGCCGCACAATACATCCACGGCCCTCAGTGTGTGCCGCACAATACATCCACGGCCCTCAGTGTGTGCCGCACAATATATCCACGGCGAAGCAAGCCAGCGGCCGTAGACGCGCCTGGCAATGTGCGGCGAGAAAGTGCGCGCACTGCCATGACTTCATTCATCCGGGGGCTCGGCCACACGAGAATGGACAGTGACTCCCCTACTTTTCAGAAGCTCTTTTCTTTGCTTTCATTCGTTGCATTCCTTTAAATCCTATATTCCTTTCCTTTCCTTTCTTTCATTCCGTTCAATCCTTTCATTTTTTTCATTTCCTCCATTCCTTTCATTTTTTTCAATCCTTTCATTTCTTTCTTTCATTCCTTTCAGTCCATTCATTTCTTTCTTGTCTTTCACTCGTTTCATTCCATTCGATCCTTTCATTTCGTTCATTTCGTTCATTTCTTTCAATCCTTTCTTCCCTTTTGTTCCATTCTATCCATTCATTCCTTTCATTCTTTTCATTCTTTTCATTTATTTCGATCCTTTCATTTCTTTATTCATTTCCTTCATTTCTTTCATTCCTTCATTAAAAAATGATTGACTGGACTGAAAAGAAATGAAAGGAGTGAAAATAATGAAAGGAATGAAAGGAATGAAAGAAATGACAGGAACGTACGTACTTTCTTTTCTGGAATGTTGTCCCTAAAGATACTTTCAGAAATGATAGAACGGCCAAACGATGCTTTCATTTATGAAAAGGTTGCTGAAAATATGCTTTCACGTATGAAAGCAGCTGCTTTTCATTTCTCTCAGACGGTTTCATTTCTTTCATTCCTGAAACCCCACCCGTCTACTGACGCATACTGGGCCACCCGCAGAGCCGCTCAATGGCACAGCGGAGTGCGGCATGTGGCGAGCGCCCGGAGGAGAAATGGCCGAGTGCGCATTTACTGGGAGCCTCACTTGTCTGCGATGGAACTTGTGGAGTTCCGTCAGTGCCTCCTGCTTTAGCTTCTGCTCCTGAGCAACTTTACTCTGCAGAGGACGCCTCCACGCCACCACACTCTGCTCATCTCCCTCACTCCGCACCTTTGGCACGCCTCCATGGTCTGCGTGGACCCTCAGGGCTCCCTGCTTGCATGCGGAAGCTGTCGTGACGATCCTGCCCACGTGGCACCCCCTTTCCAGTCTTCGGTGAAGCTTGAGCTTGAGGGCCCCGGCTGGTGCCGGTGGGCATCGCCAATTTGCAGGGCACTTTGCTGCTTAGCGTGCGATGAGCAGGGGAACCACCTTTAGCCTAAGGATCTCTTTCTCCAGATTCAACTCGCGCTTGATCTGCGGCTGGTTGCCTGCGATGCAGCGCCAGGTTCCCGCCAGCCCGTAAGGCTCCCCGCATGCCGGATGCTCCGGGGGGCCGCAGACTGATGACCGAGGCTTATTCCACAGGCGCACCACAAGCCCGGAGGCACCCGGCGCCTCTCCCGGGAGAAGCGCCCCCACCTTGGTCCAGGCCGGCCTTCCGCGCTGCCTTCATTCCGGTGCCGGCCACCGATGCCGACTGAACCCCCACATCATCCCCCCGCAACACACACTGAGGGACGTGAGACGCGAGGAGCGCCCGGACATGAGCTAGAGGATCAATACCCCAACCCCCACACTAAGCATATTGCAACAAGAGCTTCCTCAGCGTCCACGCACTGAACGGCATGAGATCGGCGTCCACGCACGCATGCCATGCGCCCTGCAGTGGACAGCGATTCCAAGTTCACGCCACAGCGTGGGTGAGCGATTTGCCCATATCTTTTGCCCGTTCCGTGGCATATCTATATTCTGAAGCCCCGATCCCAGGGGACCAGGGAAGCGCCCGTCCGGTAGGGTGTGGATCCAGCCAACACATGCCCGATCAGTCCCGCAGAGGCCACAATCCCCTCAACCCCACACGGGTGTCGAGGGCGTCTGAATAGCCTTGATAGCTTGCCCTGACTGTGCAATAATGGAGCGACTTTCAAAGGGTCGGTGCAGGTCTTCCCCGACAGACTGCCGCAGGGAGAACACCGGCTGCAGTGACCAACGAGGCTTCGGGCAGAGCCGAGGCGGCCTGTGCTAGGACGTCACCCGTGGAGTATCCACCTCCTCCTTCGACTCCGGCCCCTCGGACGTCTCTGCCCTCGACTCCTTCCAGCGCTCGAACTTCCTCACCTGCGCGCCCCTCCCCGCACTTCTCTCTGTACTCACTGGGAGTGGGCGTGCCTGGCGCCGATTTCTTTACAGATGAGCTGGCTGCACGCGTTTCCCACCCCAGGGATCGACACATGCTTTCGGACATTCCTCCGGATTCTCCAGAGCTCTCTCACGGAGACCGAGGCCCCCTAGGCCTCACTGCGCCACCTCAGCACTTTCCAGCTGGCTGCGCGCGCCTATATCTCCACATTCCTCCACTGACAATCTGGTTCCGAGCGGTACCGGTTTGCACAGCCCCGACCCCAACCTGTGCTTGCTGCCCAGTCGGGCACAGGCTGGACGCCAGATGCAAACTGGGTGCGTATCAGGAGAGGCAGTGGGCACCTTATCCTCGAGATCGTGCATGTTCCGCGCTGCCTTAACCTTCCACTGCACGAGCTTGCCTCGCTGCCGCCGCTCATTGGAAACGTCCTTGTCAGCCTTCTTCAGCTCCACCTGCACCGCCTTGAGCGCCTGCGTTGCCCGCCGCAAGCCTCCTCATGGCCCGCCCCACACCGCGGAGGCTGCACATGCGTGGACAGCCTCTCAGCATCGCATACGGCGCAGGGCGCGTGAATGACGCACCTTGCGGGCGCTTGCGAGTTGCTCCTCGAGCAGCCGCATCTTCGCCTGAGCCTGCGCCATCTCATCCCAGGCCATCTGCTCCCGGTCCCCCCACTCCTGCATGAAAGCCGTGATTCGCCGCTGCAACGATGTCTCCCGTACCTGCCCGCCATCTCCGCCATCCCCCATCCTCAACTGAGCCAATCGCAGAGCTCCACCGCCCCGTCCAAGGGATCATCCCAGGAGGTCGCTGTTTGCCTGGGGAGCGCAGGCTTTCCGATGAGTACACAAACCGTCAGGTGAGAGCGACTGGCGCACTCATTTACACCTTCTCGATTTGTGTATGTTCAACAGGAGCTGCCGCAGTGTCGCAGTGCCTGCACCACAGCTTGGCAGGCTTCGCCGGCAGCCATCGTTCGTGTTTCAGAGGAGCCGCGGGGAGCATGCAGCGGGGCGCACCTGGGCACGGAGCCTGGAGAGGGTCTGCAGCATGAGCAGGGTCTGCTCCAGGTGGAGGCACCTGCCCTTTGTCGCATCCAGCTCCGACTTCAGCTTGAGCATCTCCATCGCGCTGGCCCGAGCCCCCCCGATCCCTCCTCCACCTTCGCCGGTCCCGTCTGTTTGCCAAGATTTATTCACCAGCCTCAGCGTGGTCTCTTTCCGGATGTTCGCCAGGTCGTTCAGCAGGCGCTCCTTTGTCTCCAGCTTGTGCCTTTGTTCCCGAGTCGTTGCCAGCTTCACCTCACGGTCCAGCTGCAGCAAGCGGTCGTCGAACTCCCTGTGGACCTTCCTCTGCAGAGTCTCCTCCTGCTTCGAGAGATCCTGCAATGCCATGCACATCAAATCAATCACTACCGTACACAGATTCTGCAGCGCTACATCGACGGTGTTCGACGAGTTTGCTCACAGATCCTGCGGCATCGTAGACATCCGAAGGGGATCTATAAGCACATCCGAAGGCGGGGGTCCTTAAGCGAGTAAATCTCCCAAACGGGCCGCACACCGGCGACATTCAACACCTCTCGGTAGGGCTGCAGAGTTGGGGGATTTTGGCGGAGTATTGCTCACCTCATCTTGCTTTGCCACGGTCCGTCGTAATTGGTCGCAACGATGGAATAGCTGGAGGCCCTTATCAGTGACCCCTTGCAAAATGCGATACTCCTCCGCCAGCTCGGTCTCCCCGCGCTCCTCTTCGCGGCGCACCTCCATCTTGTGCGCCTGCTCCAGCGCGCTGTGCAGCTCGGCCACCTCCAGCTCATGTGCAGCATCCTGCGCCCCCGCAGCTCCCACGCCAACCTGCCTATCACTTGCGTGGGTGGCGGCGACCGGTTTTCACGGCTCGTCAGCAGCATTCTGCCTTACTGCCGGGATCGTGCAATGCATAGGGGCTGGGATCAGGCTGCTGGGGCCTCCCCGCGGGCGCAGCATCGGTCGGAGTTGCATGCTCTTGGGGCTCAAGGGGGCGATCAATGCGCTTGGGGGAGATGGCAGGATCGACTGCGCTCAGTGCAGATGAAAGAACGGAGGAAGCCGAGAAGCGCACCTTAGCATCGAGCTTGCGCTCGCAGATTATTAGGACTTTGGATATCAACTCCGAGACCCACCCTGCCATGTCCTCCTCGTTCACTAGGAGGTGGGCGTCGAGTGACAGCTTACCATCCCGGCTCATGGTGAGCTCCCCCTCTGCTGCAGGAGCTCCGTCCATGGAGGAGCGCAGCTCTTCCGTGAACACGCCTCCGCCCCTTGAAGTCTTCTTTGGTAGCTGCTTCAGATGCTTGATGAACGCACCCGTCAGGTGTACTTGGAGTTTGTCAACATACATCTGTGGGTACATCAGCGAGACGTCTCGCTGCATTTCAGCGCACTCCGCCTCCAGCAACTTGAAGTGCCCCTGACGGTGATGAGCACCTCCCCTCCATCCCCCTCCATCCCCCCACGTCAGAATCCAGCGCACGAGCAGCCAGCTGCGCAGCTCAGGTGCTGAGTGCACCACATCGACCCGGCGCTTGCATGGTACATCCTGCAGCGCAGTGACCCATGAGGCGCGTGACGCACCCTGCAGCGCAGTGACCCACGAGGCGCGTGACGCACCCTGCAGCGCAGTGACCCATGTGGCGCGTGACGCACCCTGCAGTGCAGTGACCCACGAGGCGCGTGACGCACCCTGCAGCGCACTGACCCACGAGGCGCGTGACGCACCCGGAAGATCTGCTCGTCCACGAACTGCTTTAAGCGGAACAGCCCAGTTTCTGCAAGACGGATCTCCATCACTGACGCGGAGCTCTTCCCCGGGGACGAGTGCAGCATCGGCAGCTTGGCTGCCGCCCCGCCACATGTCCACACGCATGTCAGACCTGCGCGCTGCCCCGCGCGGCTGCGCACTGGCTTCCGCTCTCCTTCGAATGCAAACCGGGTGCGAATGCAGTATCACACCCTGTGCGATCTTGATTGCGTTCACACACCAAGTAATTACACACACGCATACACACATGTTATTGGCATGGGGGGAACTGATGCGGGTGACGAGGGAGATGTGGGGAGGCTCGCGGGTGGAGCTGACACATGCCAGGCTCCTCAGAGCCCGGGGGCCCATCCCGGCAGTGATGACCACTTACAACAGGTTGCACGGCAGCATACGGCATCTCATCAGCTTCTGTGCCCACCGGGCGAGGTTGCTGGCCGTGCCGGAACTAACAGTGAGCAGCTGTCGGGAAGGCGACGACCGGGTGGTGAACTATCGGCCACCGGGAGGGCTTGGGACACACAGGCAACTGTGGGGATGGGACCCCAAGTAGGGACAGTGCGGCATGACAGGTACAGGGCAAGTGTGGAGCGCATTGCTCAAGTTCGCAGCTTCCTGGCAAGGCAATCAGTGCAACGGCTTCAGTCACGTGGAGTTGGTACCGGGGGTAGAGGGCTGCAGGCGCCAGTCGGTGGCGGGGGCTCAGGTTCGGATGAGGGCAACCTAGTTTATCATTCTCAGCCCCTTGGAACAGCCCTTGGGCATTCTGGCCGTGGCGAGGGTGGGCAAGCTCTCTTGAGGCCAGGCTCTAGGGCAGGTAGAGGGCGGCGGGGTGGTCCCGAATGTGGGCTTGGTGGTGAGGAGGAGGCCGGCTTCAGAGACACAGCAACAGTGCGCCGGCAGGGCAGTCGCAGAGGGGTGGTCTTGCGCGTAGGCTTGGTGGTGGAGATATGGCTCGCGCAGCTCGGGGGGCAGGGATGAACCGGCTTCAGGCACAAGGCGGCAGTGCGCTGGCGGTGCAGATGCAGAGGGGCTCGGGTGGCTCAGCGAGGCTTAGGGGGTCCCATTCTTCACTAGTGAGCTCCGGAGAATCTGGATGAGTGTCCTGAAGTGTGTGCTGAATCCTTTGATCCCCGGCCTGGATACATAGTGCAGTCTCCTGTGGCTACGGGGTGCCAAAGGAGTCGCAAGGATAAGCATACACA
>LGRX02019782.1:23386-46780 GCA_001247695.2 Cymbomonas tetramitiformis | reverse complement strand
GCGCATCATGCGGCAGGTGACATGTAACGTGACCTGGGCGCATGGTGGGCAGGTGAAGGGCGGAGAGCTGGCTACCGTGAAGGGGGTGAGCTATCTCGAAGCAAAGCACCTGCTCCTCCTCTCGTATTGCAATCATATCGTGTTCTACCTCCTCCTGAAGGTGCGATGCCTTCCGACCCCCCCAATGAAAGAATATGACCTGAAACGTCCAACTGTCTGCACCATCATCCGGCCCTGCGCTTAAAACCGAGTAGAAACGTCTTTGTGTTTTTGGTGCACCTCTTCAAGCTGATCATCTGTGTCACAGATTTGGGTCGACTGAACGAAGGGGGAAGGGGGGCGTTTCTGCAGGCGGGAGGGGCGGCCAGTGAAGGACCACCCGGTGATGAAGCGGCTGGTGGAGTTACGCACCTACCTAGAGAAGGCGCGCCCTATCGATAAGAAGCTGCAGTACCAGATGGACAAGTTGGTGCAGCTGGCGGAGTCCGGCACGCCCGCGGGGGGCTTGGCGGCGGCCGGGGATGCTCTCAACTTCCGACCCAACCCAGATGCCTTGGTGGACCGCAGCAGCGCTGGTGAGGATGGGCACGGTGCAGACGGCATGTACCGGCCGCCCAAAATTGCTCCGGCCGCGATGGATGGAATCGGGGAGGAAGGCGATGGTCTCACGGGAACTAGTGCGCCCTCCAGCCCGATTCGGGATCCCGCTGTCTCTTCCCCAATAGCTATTGCATGCCCCAGGTACCAGGGTGCTTGCACGGCGCAGCTAGGGGGCGCTTGCACGGCGCAGCTAGGGGGTGCTTGCACGGCGCAGCTAGGGGGTGCTTGCATGGCGCAGTTAGGGGTGCTTGCACAGCGCAGCAAGGGGGTGCTTGCACGGCACAGCTAGGGGGTGCTTGCACGGCGCAGTCGTTGCTAAGATCCTGCAGCTCTCGGGGTGCGTGCATGGTCCGTGGGAATTAGGGCGCGGCACTTATGGTTTGGGGCCCTATGAGAAGGGGTTGTTGAGCGTGTGTGGCATGGTGTGATGGAGTACAGAGAAGGAGCGGCGTGACATGCTCACGGCGCGCCGCCGCGCAGCGAAGAGTAGCACGCTGAAGGAGCTGGCAGCAGAGATTAATGATGCTCCCCAGGAGGTACCTTCCCCAAATGCTCCTCGTGGTAGCACCCTTCCTCCCGCAAGGGGGTCCCACTTAATCCAGAGGAAGTTGGGTTAATCACTGCCACAGGGATTACGTTAGTGTCCCGGGTACATTGTGGGATGTGCGGATTGATGCTGATGAGACATGCGGTCTTCCGGGGACATCACTTGCCCGACGGCCGTGCGCCATGCGGCAGATGTGGCGGGCTGCGTGTGGTCCCCGGTGTTGAAGCACAGCGGGAAAGCGCTGTAGAGCCATATGGACTGTTAGGGTCCGGTCTCCAGCGAGGGCGTGCTCGGAAGGTACGCAGTCAGCATTCAGCTATGAGGATTACTGCGGATGGGCGGGATGCTCATGACGGGGCTGCGGCACCGGGGAGTGTGCGGTGTTACGCAGCTGGCGGAGGAGGACATGGACGGGGCGTCCGCCTTTGTGAAGCGCGAGAAGGCCCGGATGGAGAAGCGCACCGAGCAGGAGGAGGAGCTGTTCATGCGCGTGCCCATGTCCAAGGCCGAGAAGAAGCGCAACAAGTCGATGGGGCGCTCCGTCGGCGCACTCTCCCAGCTTGCCGACCTCGGCGACGATGTGCAAGACTTGGTCAATCTCGCCAACAACGATGACGGGTGCGCCCTTGCACCTCCCTTGCCTGCCCCCGCCTGTGCAGCCCGCACGTCTGTCGCAAAGTGATGGGATTACAGCGGTGCTGCAGTGACAGCGAGCGGGTCACAGAGGCGCTGCTTTGATCCCCGGTAGGTCACCTGTGATTCGACAGGGTGTCACGCTGGCCTCTTCACTCACTCGAGTCATGGCTCGTTCAAGCGCCATGCCGCCTCTTTTTGGGCCCTGTGCTGGAGGCGCGCGCTATCTCGCATGTCGCCATGTAGCCTCACTAGCAGCTAGATTTGTACCCCCTTCTGGCTCATGCTCTCCTGCGCGCCCCCCCCTCTGTCCTGCGCCGGCTTCTCCTGTCCTCCTGGAGCGCCAGCGTGTGTCCCCCGCGACCGGCTGAGTGTGGTGCATGGGGCGGGTGCCACCAGCATGCCAAAGCGCAAGCGCCTTGAAGAGGTGTCTACGGGAGGGCTGGCGCCGAGGATTGCCGCGAAGAATGCAACTGGGGACGGTGACATTCCTGTCAGGTTGGAGGCCTGGCCAGCTGTCACCACTGTCTGAGAGTCTCCAACAGTTGAATAGAAGGTTGAGCGCCGCACTGAGAACGATTCCGGAAATTTACTTTAGTCTCGTTTGTTCCGTTATTTTCCGCCCAGCAGACGTGACGTCAATCTGCAGCATTCACGATTGATGACCGGGACACGGCATGCTTTATCTGAGACAAAGATGCTCACACTGGAACCCGCGGAACTGAGCGGTTTCAAAAGTTAGCACCGATCGAGCTGAACCCTGAGGAACAGACTATCCTAGAGCCGTCCCAGAGTCGCAGACATGCTGACAAGTGTACGTGTCGGAGCGCGGTCCGATCCAGAGACAAAAAGTACGAGCCAGGGACCAACGGTCCGAGCCAGAGACCAACGGTCCGAGCCAGGGACGAACGGTTTGAGCCAGGGACACACGGGGTCTGGCGGACGATGGCCTGAAGACTTGATTGTCCCTCCACAGCTGGAGGAGGTTGATGGGAGGAAGACCCCGACACTGCAGCAACTCCTGATGGTTTGAGCAGCAGCATCAGTTACTGACATTGCTTCGGAACGGCAAAGCTAAATGACGGCGTCGCGATTGGCTGGTTGCTTGAAACTCTTCAAGGGACTGTCACATTTTTAAGATGCTTCGGCTGAAGCGAGTACAACATCTGTCACCGCTCACTTTCTCGATCCGGTAGACGCGATGACCTTTCTGATAAGCGGCCTTCAGATGTTTGCCGCTTCACTGCACCCAGAGGCGCATCTGGACCAGGAGGGGCGGGGTCCGAGAGGGGGTTGCGAGTGTGGGGAGCAGGGATGCCCTCGGGAGAGGCGATCTGGACCAGGAGGGGCGGGGTCCGAGAGGGGGATTGCGAGTGTGGGGGAGCAGGGACGCCCTCGGGGAGAGGCGAAATAAATTCCGTCGCAAAGCAGACCTGGCGGATATCCGGGCAGAAATGGCGGAGAAGGAGACCGACGCGCGCACCCCTCAGGTGTCACCCCTTGATTATATGTCATAAGCCTTCGTGTGTCACCCCTTGATTATGCGTCACATGCCTCTCGGCTGTCAACCCTTGGTTATGTGTCACATGTCCCTCGGGAGTCACCCCTTGACTATGTGTCACATGCCTCTCAGGTGTAACCCCTTGATTATGCGTCACGTGCCCTCGGGTGTCACCCCTTGATTATGCGTCACACGCCCCTCAGTTGTGAGATGGGCAGAATGGGCTCAGGCAGTTTGAGGGCACGGCAAGAGTGACACATCAGAGAGTGCAGAGATGGCACACAGCATGGATGATCTAATCAGTCAATATGGTTGCTGCCTGAGGGCGTGAATCGTGGGCCGGCATTGGGCGGCGGTGCGTGCAGCTCGACATGCCGGACGACGAGATTTACGTGGATGCACGAGCCAGGCGCGATGCGAAGCGCGCGGCAAAGGTGCAGCAGCAGGAGGCCTTGACGGTGTTCCCCGAGGACGAGGAGGACGCGGAGGACCGCCGCGGCCTCTCCCGCCAGGTGTGCCTGCGCGGCTTGCGCCTTTGTCTCATGCGCCGGTTGCTATGGCCCGGCTCCCGGTGTTGGCACAGGCCACACCTAGGCTTGCGGGAGGGCAGCAAGGGCGTCGGCTCAGGGGAAGTGATGTCCGCTTGGGGGCACTCGGGGGAGCTCAGATTGAGAAGAATCGCGGCCTGACTCCGCACCGGTCCAAGGCGAGCCGCAACCCGAGGGTGAAGCTGCGCAACAAATTCGGGGACAGCCTCAAGAAGCGCAGAAGCCAGGTGTGGTCAAAGACCCCATCTGCTCGTCACCTTCACTGCCTGCTGATCCCCTCTTCGGAGGGACTTGCGATTGGCCGGTCACGAGTGGCTTTCGGAATAGGGGTGACGGCACGTGACTTGTTTTCAGATTCCCTTTTAGATAGTGTTTCCGCCTCTGTCGCACCTCGGAAATGGTTTCCCCTGTAGAAACAGTGAAGTCTATGAACGAAAGAACACCTGGCGTTCTAGTCTGGGGTGGAATTTTCACTGAACGTGATGGCTGGCACAGGTGGCATCTGCGAGGGAACAAGAGGGCGCCTATGGTGGAGAGGCGACGGGAATCAAAACAAACATCAGCAAATCACGGCAATTGTGATAATGCTTGTGGCTACCTCCATTACAACAGGGTCTCTGTAACACCTTGTCATGCGAAGTGCTGGGTATTGATTGGCATGTTGCTTAAGAGTTCAAAACAGCTCGAGGGTGCCATTGTTGTATTCTGGTCTATTCAGCAATGAAAATAATGCATGTTCAATCAAGTTGGGTGTCAATGAATGTGTTCAGTGACGAACTCGATGACTTGGTCGCCTACGGGAACTTATGCCTCACTGTTGAACCCTGCTGCTAGGCTGTGTTTTTAATTGATCAACCAAGTGGGTGGATGTATTATGTTCATCTAGATTACATGCACTTCATTCATGTTAACATGACTGCAAGTGTGCATATGTTCAACTGCTAATGATGGATATCAGGAAGCACGTCACTCATAACCCGTTGCTGTTTAAAGTTGTGCATGCGAAGGGCTAGATTTATACTGGCAACAGCAACCTACGTGTTTAGTGAGGCTGCATTAGAAACAAAGTCGGTTATTGATATGAGCATATGGGATAGGTGTTGCGCACACAACCGCAAGTGAATCGGGGAGTAGTTGCTTATGCACAGAGTCTGCAATGATAATTTTGTGGGTAGGAAGATGCCACCAAGTATCAACTGATAATCATAGGACAGTAGGTCCATGCAAATTGTGCTCGAAAGTTGCTCTTGGCTTACCGTACTTATATATTCAGTTTAGAGTGCTATCGTTGCATCCAATCGGATCGGTTCATCACTCAACAGCTATCAATTATAATCTGCCACCTAGATGACCCTATCAAAACATATCAGAATTTCACATTTTATCACGTTTGAAATATCTGATTGCCTCTTTGCTTGCCCCAATTCCGTCATTGCAGCCAATATACTATTTCCGTCTCTTCCTACGAGGAGCCACGTCCACATCTTCCTCCTCATCATCAAAGCTGTCAATCACAATTTCAGGAAGCTGCTCTTCGATGCCATTAATGTTCTCGATAAGTGCTCTCTGATGACAGACTGCACCTTGTCCGCTTTTAATCGATGGAGATAAGCACTGAGATGACGAGCATGTCAACTGGTAGCAAACGTATTATATGCGCCTCGATATCGTGCCATGTGCATCCGACTACCAGATAGTGAAGCATACCGTATTATATTATGCACTCTCCAAAAGCACCATCATATCACATACCGTATTATATACATGTTAGCATCGGTATTGGTAACGGATTTCAAAAGTGTTGATCGTGACACTTTGCACATAAGTGAGGCGACAAACTCCATTGATTGCACGTCTATATGTTACGGTATGAGCGGGGAACGGCACAGGGCTGCCTGTACCGATACCTGCACTGGTACAGGCGTGCATGCACCGAACGTACATTGGTACCGGCCTGCCTGTACTAAAATCGGCTGATATGTACCAGCGGTTTGCTCATACCGTATCGTAGCATGTACGTGGAATCTCTCTCACTATGATACGTTTGTTGCACCGTTCTTTGATAATGCACACTGCGCATTTTGCAATACGGAACAGATTGCGCGATCATTAGTGGTGGGCATAATATTTTGTCATTCAATAATATGACGTGCATCGTATGATGAAATGCCATACTGAATACGCACTGTTCGATGTTAATTCAGTATGCATGTATACATATAGTATACAAAGTAACTGTTATAATAAATATTCGGGTGCGACGCGCCCGTGATGTACGAAACACGAACAGGCAACGCGGATGCAGCATGCCAGGCTGTATAACGGTCCTGAAACAAACGCAACATCTCACTATTGTCAGTGTGTAAACGAGCGAGTGGGTTCCAAAGCCCCACTCAGGATCTGATCGTAAAAGTATTGACAGCATTCCGTTCAAGGATTATTATACAACCCGGATAGTCGCTGTGCAGGAAACTGAAGGTTGCGGAGAAGCATCACATACTCCGGTGTGCGACGTGGGCTGATAATTGCATTTCTACACTGTGCGCACTTGGATGTATGGGAACATTTCGCACGCGTATCATATGTTAGTCACACGACGATGTGCCGCATTGCACAAGTCTCGCAGGCCCCGTTGTGCCGGGATAAGCGTCGTGTTTGTCACGGTCTGTGTGATCCTGGATGCCTCTGATATATAAAGAGGTATCAGAAACTTTATTGTAAGGTTCACATCTCAGAATTGAAATGTCAAAGGCACAGCAAACAAACAAACTCATTCAAATGCCAAAACAACTACCTAGAAAAACATCATGCAAATTCCCAGCGTTCACCCATGTTGATAATCATGACTAGCCCTGCAAGCAATTCCGTAGCCCTAAGAGCCGTGCAAGGCAACCGCTGTCCGCTGCAACCTATAGGTCGAAAAGCCCCGCGTGCTCCATGTTGCATCATCATCCTCCTGAAATAATCGTTCTTGCCTGCGCTGTACACAACTGTCAAAGAACTTCCGCGCCGATTTCCCCAAACCCCCAAAAGACTCCATCGGAAAAGGCACAAGCGTGTGAGGCCAAATTGGTCCGCACAATGCCCTCTTGGCTCGCTCATGTACCGCCGCAGCCCGCGGCGGCTCCGGAGTAACCCGGTCTACATACGAGGCACAACAAGGGAGTGCAAGGCTCACGTCGATCACTATATGTCTGCCTGATATACGGTTTCATGTCAAGACATTTGTATGTGACGTGATGGTGTTTTTGGAGTGATATGATAGTAGTGGGCATAACACACGTGCACAATTACACTCTGGCTTGCTACAACGCAACTGGCATGCACCAAGCAACAGAGGCATCCAATGAATAGTGAAGATGGACCGCGACTTACATGTACATGACTTATAAGGCATACACATACGCGACGCTTTACCCGGCGCGGATGGAGCATACAAGGCTGCAATGACGATTTACGGACGCAACACGCGTACTCAAATGGGACGTAGTGACAATGGCAACATATAATTAAAGTTGCCGAAAGATACCCACCACGGTGTTCAGCGGTGACATATTGATGGGCGAACTGAAGGTTGAAATGAATGTGTGTTGACACCGTTTGTCCATGACCGTGTCGTGTCAAAACAAGACACGGATAAACGTCCGAGTACGGAATCAAAGTTATGTCAAAGCCTTGCACTTGTATATCTACCACACGCACTTACAAGTTGCCAGTACTATTTGTATGCAAACTGACAAGCGGGTTCCAAAGTCCGGCTCAGGAGTTGATATATATATCGTGCACATGTGCATCCGACTACCGAAATAGTGTAACATATTATATACCTGTTAGCATCCATATCCGTAACCAATTTCAGTATTGGTGCACATTTCAGATACGGTCAAAGACCTATCATATACGTTACACTATTATATACTGAATCGATAAGCCAGGGTTGATTTTTAACCTTGCATACATGGGAGTACGCATACATCACAACAAATCAGCACTTATGTGCGCGGCGCGTTCATAACAAAACATATATATGATCCACATGTTCGCTTGAAGAATCCTTGTGAAAGGCTCAAAAGCTCAATAATTAAAGAAGCACATGCATTTTGGAAGCTCAACGATCTAGTATTTTTGTTTGGTGTGAGGGGCTCCCACACACCACACTTTGCAAGATACAATGCTAGCCAAAACAGCGGGTGCAACCATATTGCTAACTCTTTCATAAGAAGTCTACAAAAAACTTCACCAGTGCTACTTGCCATCCCACTGACAAATAGAGTGTGGTCCGTGTACTCAAAGACAATATTTTTGAACGCTGCTATTGCTCCCACTGCATTTGTCTATTGAGGACTTCAGCTCCAGGTAGTCTGCAACCCATTTTTAGTTTTATTTTGCCCCTTCTGAAGTCTCCCCCTCAATAACCGGAGACCGTATCCATTCACCGCATTTGACCCTGAGCAAAACACTTGTAAGAACTCTGGAGTTTTCACTCTGAGTGACAACCTAAGCTCACAGACTAAATACAGTCTGGTTTCCTCGCCCACAACACGAGATATGTATAAACAATCGTATGTATTATGACCAAAGCGCAACCTCAAGAATGCAGGCTGATGAGAGGTATTACGAGAACTCCGACGTTCAAACAAACAAGTTAATTGAATACACGTCGAAAGCATGTCTCCCTCAATTTACGGCTTCAGCGTCCGGAAACGAGCCGTAACCATAAGTTCACAAGCAGTCGAGCAGCTCTCGCGCTAATATGACCAAGCTGGTCACAGAGGCAAAATTCAACTATTTGGCAGGAATCAAATCGCTCTCATGGTGCTTACAAAGATGCTGGAAAACAGATAAAGCTCGTGCCACAGAGATGCAAAAGCTGGAACATAAGTGAGGAGAAGATCTACCTGGTGGCGCCCTTAAACGTTAGATTATCTGGCCCCGTCACCTCTAACGCCTGGAACTTCCCGTCCTGGAGCTCATATCCGAACTCGACGGCCTCATCTGCGAGTGCCAAACTGTCAACAAAGAATCGAGCAACAAGGGATCCATAGCATCGTCGACTACTTGCCTCCGCTAACATTCCGAATGACCTCATGGGGCAATAAACAATAGCATAAACGGATGACTGCTTGACCAAATAGCGCCCTCAAAGGGATGGCCGCTTCACTCTCTTGTCGGCCGTGGAGGACAGTGCACAACTCGCAGATGCTGGGAGGTTCCAACAACACTTGCAGTGCTATCCTGGTATGAATTCCACGTTGTCAGGCTTGCTGGAGTTCCAAGGAGGGAATTCCAAGCTTTAAGTCTAGACTTGCATCCTCGAACCCTTTGTCCAACCCGTGTTTCCTGGCATCACGAATTGAGTTCGTGATGAATAAGTCTGGGCACCTTCTAAACCCGTATGTCCGAACCAGCATCCCGAGTTACCTTACCCAAGTTGTCTCAGAGCCACAACGAGGAAGTTACCACAGCATACAAGTTGTCGCAGCTCCTGGTCGCAAGGACCAAGTTGTCGCAATACCGAGTGCTCCCTCGCACCACGCTCACAACAGGTCCCCGATTTCTTCGCGCTCGTAGCATCGGCCAAGTGAAACCAAGTTGCTGATGCAAAGAAAGAAAGATAGGAGGACTCGTAATAATCTGTGAAGACGGGTTAGAACCTTCAAGAAGTATGTGGCGTTCGCCGTCGACACCTGATATGCTCTGTGGCCCGCAACGAACACCCGTGTGGATCAAAGCCGCTCGACTCAACAGACAACCCGACTCGCTCATTTACTTCCGTTTCCCTTTTTTTGCGAGGAGCTACTAGCATGGTATTGAACGTGCGGCTATTCAATATCGCTGAAAAAGATATTCTCGTCACTTGTGCCTCCTCGCCCCGCCACGACACTCACGCTGGATTATTTTTGAGGTACGAAAGGTTCTCAATGAGAAACTTATAGCATTAACTATGTCTAGTGAGGGAATTTAGGGCTGATCATTTTGCACAACACACGCGTTGCGAATCGGGAAGGTCATGAAGTGCGAAAACTACACGGCTGCGCTACCTTATGATGTACGAAAACGTCTTTATCACCAAACGTTTCTTTGTCTTCTGGGATGATGAAGCCGAATCCCTGCCCAGAAGGCCCCAAACGATGCAAATGAGGCTCCTAGGCTTACGCACGGAGTGCATCGACTGGATAGTCTGAGTAATAAACTTGAGATAAGATTGTCAGGGCACGGCGGCGTCAGCGGTTGTCACATCAGCAACCGGATCAAGCTTTTATCTTAAGAGAGATTACCTCGAGCAAACCGTGCCGTTGTGAAAACACGACGGAGAAGCAATACATTTTCAACAAAATTCTGAGACGGATTCCGCCAAATGCACTCAGCAAATCAGCTCAACGTTTTCTACGGTTACGGATATGGTATACAACGCTTGACGAGCTAATTACGCCTAGCTGCAGCGCCGTGGTGAGCTTTGTCAGGTTGCAGGCGGTATGAGTCAGAATGTAGACTGCTTAAGAAGGAAAGGGGTTGAAAGTGATAAGAACATGGAAATAATGTACTTAGAGGGCTCTTGACGCACTTGGCGCTGGTGAAAGAACTTGACGTTCCCAGCGTAACGACCGTCAGCTAGCTGACCCACTCCCTTGCTGTCAACTGCTGAAACAACATAAGTTGAACGATACTGTCGCGAACTTGCGTACATCGCTGCAGGCCTTCCAACACATTTCTCCTTTGTTAACGTGACAAAGCATTGGTCCTGCGAAGCGCGCCCTACGCGTCTGCTTGAAGGTTTGTTAGACAGAGGTGATGTACAGACGGTAGCCCGAAACAGAGCACCTCCTCTACAAACTCCGTGAGCTGCCATGGTTGAATGCATTCTAGGTTTGAAAAACTGGTAGCATGGCACTAAAGCTTTACAGCTCTCGTCTGCACTCCGCACTTGTGAGGAATTTTGATCCGAGCGGAGGGGGCGGGCATGAGATGGAACTCTCGTATATATGGGGCATTCACCTTTTCGTTTTTCTTTTAGATTTTTATAGGGGGTACGTGAACGTACAGGTGGGGAAAAATCATCCCCAATCATCCCTGAAAGACAGGCGAAGGGTAGGCACAACGTCTGTAATCGCCTAATCGGGCGCGTTAGAACCAGAAGATACCCCACTCGATAAGGGCAAGAGACCCAACATGTAGCCATAACAACCACAAGACAGAAAACGACTACTCCTTTGTTGCAGCTGAGAGACTCACAATAGCACAATCAAGCAAGTCAAACAGTGGTGCAACATAATGCAGAAGACCGCGTTTCAAAGATTTGCCTCGCAGTGCGAGCCACACATTTCGCTATGCCCATCGTTTCGACTGTTCCATTTTGCGGGCTTGCCATATAAGTCATGTACATGTAAGTTGCGGTCCAGTTTTACTATCAGATGCTTCTGTCGCTTGGTGCATGCCAGTACTTTGCAGTATGGTAAGCCAGCGTGTATCTAAATATGATATAATAGTAGTATCATACAAACTCCAAACACACTACAATAGTAGCATGATAGTACTTGTAAGTTACTAAACATACCTTACTCATTTCAAAATAACAAAATTAAAATCTACGTTGCGCAACCAATAGAGTAGATGACGGTCACTCTATCACGGAGCAGGTAATCTATGTGCATGGGGTAGGATGAGCGACTTCCGTCAGTAAACATCCTTTCCCGGAGAAAATGTAAATGGCCCTCCAAACCCCCTTGGGATATTGGCTTGCTTAAGGCTTGATGCACGCAAAAGCGTTGTTGCAATTATTTGTTACATAACCGCAGTCTGTCACGTCAACGAAGCTATTAAATACTCGTCGTTTTCATTACCTGACAAATAGATCGATTCCGCTGGAGAAGGACAACCGCAGCCTCTGAATCTTGCAACTGAGAACTTCGATACACCTGTTCCGGTCACTCATCGTACGCTACCTTTTGTGTATGATGTAATACTTCCCTGTTCCAGGGGGTGCTTTCGTCTTGTACTCACTATGAAAGGGGCCACCTGGCATTTCCACAAGTTCCTCAGTGAGGGCAGTGCACAGAATGCCCATTTCTCACCGTATGCACCGAATGTCGCTCAGCGATCTAGACCTTGCTTGCCTTGAGAGTCAATAAGAAACCTACCTCTTGTGGCAGTGTTAATTCGAAGTGGAGTTCGGGGATATGACCAAGTGTTATACGTCGTGTAGCTACTACGCGTTCCTGAAAACTTGGGAATCTGGTGATGGCGTTCTCTGAAGTGCCGATGATGTCAATAACCACCCCGCCAAAATGGGATACCGTGATATGATGCAATATGATTAGAAAACGATGATATCACAATACACATTTTCATTCGGCGCCCTAGCGCTCGGGATGTCGCCGAGATGGCGGCGTGGTCCACCCATGTGCCAACCGTAGCTAATTCTGTAAGATAACAGTTCCGTCGCCGGGCTGGGACTGTTATCTTGAGGAATTAGTTACGGTTGGCACATGGGTGGACCACGCCGCCATCTCGGCGACATCCCGAGCGCTAGGGCGGCGAATGAAAATGTGTATTGTGATATCATCGTTTTCTAATCATATTGCATCATATCACGGTATCTGATTTTGGCGGGGTGGTTATTGACATCATCGGCACTTCAGAGAACGCCATCACCAGATTCCCAAGTTTTCAGGAACGCATAGTAGCTACACGACGTATAACACTTGGTCATATCCCCGAACTCCACTTCGAATTGACACTGCCACAAGAGGTAGGTTTCTTATTGACTCTCAAGGCAAGCAAGGTCTAGTCTGTGCTCGGCGACCATCGTGGCCCCCCGCATACGAGGCCCCTATCTGCTCTCAACAAGTCAGCTCGCATGCTCAAGGTTACAAAGGCTTCTTGTTCAAGCACACATCATCTAACGATAGTTTGTGCACCTTCCGCAGTTCGGTTCAAACATGGGCTTCACACATGTGTGAAGATTCAAGGCCATCTGTGCTGAGGGCTGAATGAGGCCCATGCACCGCTTCAAAGAGGCTGGCGCTCCTTCCGTGGTAATGAGAGCTGAAGGAGCGCTCTCTGCGCAACCGCGACTTTTCTGGCGCCTTGTTCTGTTCCAAGGGCTAGCTGCGTGTTGTACGGACCTGTGAAGATTCTGGACCTCCGGTGTTGAGGGGTAGACGTGGAAAGATAGTGGTTATACACATGGCTGAACACTACCATGTCACACATCTCCTCCTTCATTGCGCGGAACTTTGCCATCGTTCGCATCTCGCATTCAACGTGCTCGAAGAGCCGTATCAAGTGCTGGCCCGCACCCCCCCCGCCTCTCTTCTGCCTTCGGCCACCAGCCCGGTTTGCTTCGGGCCATGCGCGCATATCCGCATCTGCGGGCCCCGCCGGCTGCGTCATGAGCCCAGCATGTGCACGGGGAGCGCGGCATGCGGGCTAGGAAGACTGACACAAAAGCACAGGGGGGTCCTCCCTCCCCCGAATCATGGAAGAAGCAGGGAAGATGCGGTGTCCAGGGTCTGAGGGGCTTTCAGGTTCAATCGGTCGTGCACGCACTTCGCGTTTGCCCCCCACTATGCCACAATTGTACACAACTCCTTGATCGATCAGGCCACCGTAGCATTTCTGCGCCCTCCCCCCTCCGCGCACGCGCCAAACCACCATGACTCAGGGGCCCCATCAGGGTGGTTCAGGGGGCGGCCAGGAGCGGGGTGTGTGCCCTGAGGCGGGGATGCTTGCCGCCTGCCAGAGAGGTCCGTCTCAGTGGCGTGGACACCACACTCGTGCCGGGAGTATCGTGAGCAGTCACGAGTGTCGCAAACAGCTGCCACCTCACATAGAGGCGCAAGGGATGCCATCTGTCGAGCATCTAGACGTGCGCTCACAAATAGCAGGGTGATGACCCTCGGATGCAACGGATCCCACGAGGGCGTTTCGATGAGAATATGACACGTGAACAACGCGCACATGACACGCGGGCACAAGACATGCGGATGCCGCAGTGGAGAGGGAAGCCCGGTGTTGTGGACGGAGTGTGTGGTGCGGCATGCGATGGCCAGGGGAGCGGAGGAGAAGGACCACCATGCCGACCGCCAAGATGGCTGCGCGCTCGACCGCGGATCGCGCTCGACCGCAGCGAGCATCCGGCCTTCACACATCTCAGATGTCCCACATTCTCCCAGATGTCAATGACCCAAACTTACATTATACTTGTTGACCATCCAACGGCTTCCTGATAGCTGACCCGCCATCTTCTCTGATCCCACCCACAGATCGTTCTGGTGTGCAGTCGACTCCATGAAGTCAAAGGGGTTCTTGTCTAGTATGACGTCGCTGATGTCCGTCATCAAAGCATACCTGGCATCACATCCGCGCTCATCGCCATGTCACACGCTCATCGCCCCCTTCGCAACCAATATGGCACTTCTCTTTTCATGTGGCACCTTCACACATGTTCTCCCTCACAACTTGAGACCTAAATTCATCTCAAGGCCTTCGGCACGCAATGCATGGTCGCACAGAGGGAGGGACTCAATGCATGGTCCCACAGAGGGAGGTACCACACCAAAGTCCATCGCTCAACATAATCCAACTGTCAAAGGCTAGGTAAGAGACTGATTTATACCTATAGTTATGCTGACGAAGATAGTGGTGGTACACAAACCAGCGCTCGTCGACGCCCGAGAGCCCCGTGCTCAGGCGCACCTGAGCAGCCACCGCCCCACAAAGCGCCGCATGCCGCCGGCTGCCTTTAACCTTTGAAGCAAAAAGAGGGATGTGAACACACTACCAAGATAAACTCTGAGTGCAATTATAGAAATTGCCACTTCATTCCGATGCACACAAGCAGCGAGTATATCAGCCGCTATAAAGGTTGTGAGTTCGACGGACACTTGTGCTCGCTGAGTCAAGCATCAAAACCATGGACCCCACTCATAAATATGCAAATGTAAATACAAATATATAAATGTTTACACTTTCTACCGCACCACTTTCAGGGCAGCTACGCGTGAATTAGGGCATCAAGGCTCAATAGAGAACCCGTAAAAAACACGTTACGCCCTAATTGTGATGATGGCATCGCTTACTAAGATGCCACCGTGGCTTCACATGCATGCGGTGGTGGTGGTCCATGCCATCCGTTGGAGATCTGTTGTGATGGTGTGTGAGACCAACAAAGCCTCTATGCAGTCTTAAGATTGTGGGGACATACAGCGTGATTGAAGTGTAATGAACACTATTTCATATGAAATGACAGATCTTCCAATTGCATCCTATTTAATTCATCACGATCGCAAATGACAAGACGTTCTACGTCACCTGGTCATTTGAACTTTCGATCTGTACCGCTCGGAAAAGCGATTGGCTTCAGCAGATACAGCAGAGCTGCAAGATTGGCATCTCAGAGAATCTCGCACTTACCAACGTCTATATTTATAGTTACCTTGTATAATTCATACTTGAGTAGTTAGTTCTGAGGAGACCAAACAACCTATCAGGAGGATTTTTCATATAATTCGATATACACGTGGGAAAGCCTATGTTACTTATGGATTTCGTACATTTCCCGCGTGTATGTATGGATGTATAGAAGACCCTCCTGATAGGCCATATCAGTGCGCCTCCTCCAGCCGGAACCACTCAGCGCGCCTCCTCCAGCCGGATCCACTCAGCGCGCCTCCTCTATCACCCTACATTTACAGTTTTAATAATAGCATGCCCTGACACTACCTAACTAAGGATTCCCTGTCATACTGTGGTCCTGTGTTTGTCTCAACGGTTTATTTTTTTCTGCGGTATCTGCTGTCGAGATTAGTCATGCTGACGAGTTTACATATTGATGGCTCCAAGAATAAAGTAATTACTATACGCGGGGAAGGCGCTGTAGGACGCGACAAGGGAGAGCCCTTGGAAAAGTCATGCACAAGGCAAAATCCCCTCGTAGCGCATGTCACTGCCTCTGCGTCTGAGCCAACCAGCATCGCATAGCAAGGGAATCAAAACCAGGATGACCGCTGATGACCGCTGATGATCGCTGAGGATTGCGATCAGCAACGAATCTCGGCCATCGTGAGACTTCTGTTTCAAAAAGGCGTGTTGGCGCAAGGGGCTCATGCTAGCGGCAAATGTGCGGCCAAGGGGCTTGGTCCACCTCGCGCCGAGTGGGGCAGCAGCGCTCCCTTGATTCAGTTTTTGGAGCGGACCTGAATGAACGTGATGAGAGGGGTGGTGTAATTGCTCGTAAAGTCGTCCCCCAAGCCGTCGTGAAAAATGACGGCGCGCAGCTCAAGGCGGACAACACTCTCGTACCTGGAGAGGGCATTCGAGAGGAGGTCCGATTCACGCAAGCCATAGGAAAGTCCCGGTTCAGGAAACTGCCACGTCACCACAAGGCGACGGTGAAAGCCTGCCGGCCCAAGACAGCTCCCAGAGCGCCCCTTGCGTCACTTCACACTCGACGTGGAGCTGTACTACCTTCGCTGCTTTCCCACAAAGCGGACCGCAGGGAAGGCGCGCCGCCAGAGACGGGCGCATAGCATCCGCCTGTGACCAACGTTGTCAGAGCAGAACTTGACTCTCCTCCTCTCCGAGAGGTGTCGGGAGAACTGCGGCGCGCGCCGCAAGCTCGCAATTGCGCGCCGCACCAAGGCGCGCACTCCAATATTACCCTGACCACGGACGGCAGGCGCGCACCACTTCTGTATGTAAGCGAAGTTATTGGTCTGGGTCCAACGCGGAAGCCCTGCCACGTGGCCGAGCAAGGTGGCCGTCAAATACCTTTAACTTAGAAGGGATTGAGCAGAGTCCTCACGAAAGGTGGTTCCAGCGATCGGGTTCACCGTAAACGAGGGTGCCAAAAAGCTAAGGCGTAAAACCATAAGCAGCAGCGGCGAACTTGATCATTGCAAGCATCGAGCAACCAGCACAGCGGCCTCGCCTATGCCCGTACACAGCATCGTGGGCGCCACACACCCAGCACAGCGGCCGCGCCTATGCCCGTACACAGCATCGCGGGCGCCACACACCCAGCACAGCGGCCACGCCTATGCCCGTACACAGCATCGCGGGCGCCACACACCCAGCACAGCGGCCGCGCCAATGCCCGTTCACAGCATCGCGGGCGCCACACACCCAGCACAGCAGCCGCGCCTATGCCCGTACACAGCATCGCGGGCGCCACACACCCAGCACAGCGGCCGCGCCAATGCCCGTACACAGCATCGCGGGAATGAGAACAGCCGCACCTGTGGTTCGGCTGAAACGCTGCGGATCTTTCTTGCTCGTGAAGTAGGAGGTCAACACCTTTTGCGAGGGCAAAAGCGTGCTGTCAGATATTCCTGGTACAAAGGACTGCCAGATGGCGCCATGCATGTGACCGTATCGACGATAGAAGAGAGCAGCAGGTAGCGATGTGGCCGACCAGGCCGCTATCAAGGCGCAGCACTGCATACAGGCATTGTCGTAGGTACCGGTAACGTGATGCGACAGTACTCGCAGCTCGAGCTCTTACATGTTGCCCACCTCCAAGCATTTATCACGCCCAGCGCTTCACGCAACGGGCAGGACTACCGCAGCCTGCGCTCCTATTGTGCAGGCAAGGCACAGATTGGCGACGTACCACTCTATCAATGTCCGGAGCAGCCACGTTGCTCGTGTTGGCATGTGGGCAGTTCTTGTTCTCGTCTGGTGCCACTTTTCGCACCACCATGTCCCCCATCTCCACCTCTGAGACGTAGCTGCTGTAGCTCTGCTTCATCCCGGAGCTGTGAGGGCCAGGCGCTGCATGGCCCCCTGGAGCTGTGAGGCCAGGCACCGCCTTGGCCCCCTGGGCGTGAGGCCAGGCGCCGCTGGCCTCCCTGGAGCTGTGAGGCCAGGCGCCGCCTTGGCCCCCCCCCCTGGAGCTGTGAGGCCAGGCGCCTTGGGCGTGCGATAAAGCGCCTTTGCAGTTGGCCACTTCAGGGGAGAGCTCCAAGTTGTCTCTCCACCGGCGCCGGGCGAGGCGGCACCGAGCTGAAACTTCCAGGAAGTCGCCGCACAGGGCATAGGAAGGCGAAGTGATCGACGAGCAGGTCCGTGGGAGACTCTTTCGGCGGACTCTGTTGCAGTGGGGGCATAGATATGCGCCCAGTTCAAGGTGACACGTTTGCTCCAGGGGTGTAAAGTGTGGGGGCGACACGCAGCCGGCAGAAGGGACAGCCTCCAAAGTTCAGGGGCGGAACGCAGGCGGCAAAAGGGAGTTACAGCCACGAGTTCTGGGCCAACCTCTTCGTTGGATGGGCTGCCTTGCTCTTCTGGCCACGGCAAGCTCCGCGCGCGCGGTGTCGGTGGGGAAACGGTGCGCGGTAGTATTTGGTCCGCACCGACGGGCGCTGCCAGTGGTATGACATTGGCCAAGCCCCCCGCCGCTTCTGGCCGTTTCACTCGGGAGCTAACCGCTTCCTTCATGACAGCCGCAAGCTTCTGCTGCACGACCGGGTCCTCTAGCGCGTCCCTGATAATGGCCTGGAAGGGGTGCGTGTCACCCGTGATATCATTATGAATAATTCCTTTCAATTGCATGCATCTCATTAGCACACGGCTCGCCGTGGTTTCCCTTGCCGATATCTAAGGGAGCTGCGTAGGTTCATCGCTCGATCTGTACGGCCGACCGTTGGGTTGGAGTTGCTCTGCAGAGCTCGGGCAGTGCGCTGCAATAAGAGCAGCAACCGAAGTGCTGGAACTTCTAAAGCTGGGCGCGGCTAGCTACAAGGCATGCTAAGAACAACGCAACTAACACCGGGCCCGTTGAGAGCGCTTGTGTGGAGCGGGACATTAGCCGTGCTCCCTACGACGTCGCGGTAACGTGCAGTACCTTGTAGAGTACTTCGTCTGAAGATTGCTTGTCAATGTTGTCGGGGGTGTGGGCATAATATATATAACTGACAAATGAGACACACACGAATAGCAAGAGGCCAAAAAAGCCAGTTCTGAGAACGTTCATGTGTTTGTCCCGATGAGAACAATTTTGAAGGGTCTTTACGAAGAGCCACAAAACGAGCTTTCAGGACGGACGCGGGCGGGGAACTGTGGTGAGAGTGTCCTTTTGAGCGGAATATAATAGCGTAGATGCTAATAATCTGGCAAGATTTGCTATGCTCCGCAACACGTCGCGTGGGAGCCTAAATGTGAAAAGGTGGATCTCACGGGGCGGTGGTAACAACACGTTTATGCCTGAAGCGAGCAGCAGTCAGTGTGACACCATCGCATGGTTTTCGCCGTTAACACTGTCGTGTGTCATCATCCGATCATGACCAGAAGGAGAACTGTCGCCAGCGCCATCGCCACCGATTACAGTAGCGATTTGGCTCGTATGTGCATTACTCACTAAAACCTGAATATAAAATGCGGGTATTAGGGTTGCAAACCGAAGAAGTTCAAGTGACACCCATACAGGCTTTGTCAATCTCTAGTTGAGATGTCCAGTTCTCCAGCGTCTCAGGCGAGGGAACTCACGTCAGGCCATCTGAAGTATGAAATCCGAATATCCGATCGTTCGATCATCTCACCATTCGTTGTTATATAGAAGAAAAGGATTGCAGTTCGAGTTGGATAACTATTTGACGGTTTATAACGGTATAAACTTTCGTCTGCGTGTCGGCGCACCCGCACCCTCGTGCTGTCGATGTCGCTGTGGATGTCACTGTCGATGTCGCTGTCGATGTCACTGTCGATGTCACTGTCGATGTCACTGTCGATGTCGCTGTCGAAGAAGTTGACGTGGCACGGTATAAATGTATAAGAGGTAGTTATAGATGCCACGTCAGACTATATGCTCTGGACTGTGCCGGAGGCGCAGTCCAGAGCATATACGTCTGACGTGGCAGCCATAACTAGCTTGTCGCTCGCTCGTCTTCGACTGATCCTACGGTCGCACTGCTCGCTCAGACCCGAATGCTATTTCTTGCCACGTCACTATCATAACTTTTGAGCTCTGTTTCCAAATCCTGAAACAATAGAGTAGAGGTAAAATTACGCCAACGTCCGACGTGTCTCGTGAAATTGCCCACGTCACCCGTTTTTTGACCGAATTCGGCTTGCGGAACCTCTCTAATAATCAAGTAGAAAACGCAACGAGGCGGAAGAGTGGCGGAAGTTCCAATCGGAATCGCGACCGTTACAGTAGCGTTTTTATAGCATAGGACTTCATTGTCGACATGTCGAGTGTCATGACATGACATGACATGACATGACAATGACATGATATGATATGACATGACATGACATTGAAATGACATGACATGACATGACATGATACGATATGACATGACATGACATTGAAATGACATGACATGTAATGCCATGACATGTCAATGGCATGGCATACATTACATGACATGACATGACATGACAATGACATGTTATGTCAATGGCATGTCATGTCATGTCATGTCATAGTCATGTCATGATATCATATCATGTCATGTCATGTCACGGGCACGAACGTACGCGCGCGTACGCGGTGACACGAGATGGTGTCACGGCCCATGCCTATGCCTGCTCGGATTTCATTATCTCGCATTTGAGAGTCTCCTCCTCCAATTAAAAAAGAAAACGCTCACGACCTGGAGATGGAGGTACTGTAGTCACTTCGACTTCCATTGCCGCTATCTTCAAGAGGACTTGATAAAATAATATTTTATTTCGTTCATTGGACACAGCTTCTCGAGAGCTGTCGAAAACTCGAAATATGCCAAGAAATATAACGTAACCAATTTCTATTGGCTACGATTAACCTGTGGTGAAATCGACATTTCTGAAGTTGCTCAAACCTCGAACCAACTTCTAAAACAAAAGCGAGCGGGCACGGGCTTTCACAGTGACAGATTTAGAGCCCTATAGAGATTTCCCCCCCGTTTTTGAAAGAAGAAATATCGATATGTGACATAATTATAATATAAATTTACAATAATCTCTTGTCAATCTAGAATCTTGAATCTACATAGTGAACGAGATATATAAAGATATTTAATCTTTTCATGTCGATTTAATCATGACATGACATACGATAGAGGCATAGGCATAGACACAAGACAGTTGCAGCTCTTTCAGTGTGTGCGGTCCGATTTCCCCCCCCACATTTTTTGAGTCGGATCATTTTACAGAATTGTCGACCGTTGGCGTGGAAGTTCTCGGATCGTCAGATGGACCAATCAGTTTGCGCCGCAAAAAGTTACGACTGTTCATGTCTTCTCTTTATGCTTGGAAGACCAATCGTATACTGTACAGTTTCGAACTTAGAGCTAGACCATTTATTCATTTTAGAGCTCTATCGATGGGAAATTTGGAATGGACTATGCTCGTAACATGGAGGATCGTGTCCGTGTCCCATGCGATGGACGAACACGATGGAATGAAAATTTTCATGGTTCAGAGAGAATCCAGAGAAAGAATCCTTTTCCAGGCCGCAATCCGTTTGTTGAGTGAAGCTCTTGGTCACACCGCTGACAGCAGCGACAGCGACAGGTCAACTCATTAGTCGAATTTTTTCCGTCCAAAAAAGTTTGCCTCCACAAAACAGAGAAAAAAGCCTGCAAGATTCTCAGGGCTAAGAAAGCCAATTGTTGAGGCGTTCCAATAAATACACAGAGTGCATTGTGGACTTGTTCACGAAAGGAACTTGCTTTGAAAGGAAAGCGTTCATCGTGGACACTCAATTCGGCAGCGTCCTTCTGGTTTAAGGCTCCGTGCGCCACGGTTCAGCTCAGCGACGGTTTCCACCGGACGCCAGGACAGTCGGCAACTCTCGCATTGGTGCTTCGCTCGTCTGTGTGCACTGCCTCGTGGGTCAATACTTGCCTTTTTGGCTCGGTATTTCTGCAATCAGCTTCCAGCCCCACACGCTTCGCGCTCAAGTGCCCAAGGCTCCGAAAGCCCAGGTGCTCCCGTAGCACTGGCAGCGCGGACCAGCAGCCTTCAAACGCGGATATGACATCTGCCTGCGTTGAAACATCACTATTCTCACCGTACTTAGAACGCGTTTTTCTTCCTGTAGTAGCTAAAACCTCAAATCGAGGCATCCCTGCATTATTGAGCGAAACACGGGCGGAAAGTGCTCCTGAACTCGCTAGATTTCATCCTGTGTATCAGAACTTCCCGCGTGACTGTGATGTTCAACTTCACTGTTGACTTGAAATAGAATTCTCAAGAAATCGCGCGGTATCGCCTCGTAACCGCCGATCTCTGCGTAGGTTATTGCGCGCACTTCGACACAGCGCCTGAGCATAGCGTCTTGTCAAGGACCGTTGCCAACCTAATCTTACATATTTCCGCCGACTTCTCGATATCCCAGGGCCTGGAGATGCTTTCCGAGAGGTGAAGTAAGACGCACTGAACGTCGCTATTCGTGACTTGAGGGCTTTTCAACGTCTTTAGCCAGAATATGCATTAACCTCAAAAAGCAAGGTGTGCACTTCTGAGAATGATGCGTTCTGTGACTACTGCCCACCGTCAGTCAGCGCTTATCATTCTCTGCTGTTGGTGCGGTCCATCGAGGATCCCCGAAGCGTTTGTACCGACAGACGCTTTCTGTATTGCGGTAGTTTTCTTTTGATTTCCGTTTGCGGTCGCAACACCCGCGTAACCGCAACTCGACTTAATCAAGGCGTGTGCCTAATAGCTCTCTATCTCTATCTGTGTGTGTCTCAACTGCAGGATGACAACAAGAAAAGCCGCACAAATAGCGAAAGAGTCCCAAGAAGCCAGGGAGGTTCACGACCAGAGGGCAGACAAACGAGAGAAAAAAACGCAGCCGAAAACGGTTGGCGCCGTGAAATCCGAAGATGCTCAAGGTATCTATCCAACGTGCCCAACGCCCACCGGGGTGTGCCCCCTCACCAATGGCGGAAGCGTGGTGAAAACGTGGGCTAATGGCATCGAACTCGAACTGGGCAAGAATTCGATTCCCGGTGCCGAAAGTTTCTGTGCTCAATTCCGCGCCTTGCGCCACTGCCGAGGCGCTCTTCTGTTCCGGAGAGTGTGTCCCCGGCGCCGGTCTCCTAGGAGCCATCCAATGCACGGCACACGAACCCGAAGACGGCCGTCAGCCTCGCTCTGTGACTTTGCCCCCTGCTCAAAGGATTGGGGACAAGGGCGTGGGCCAGGAGCGGGTGTGAAGGTGGGCGACACAAAACGGGCGATCTCGCCACTCCATCATGCGTCGAAGGTGCGGAGAGTCTCGGCGCCCTTGAAGAGGAAATCTCTGCCTCGCCGCCTCGTCGCTTCCACTAGACCTGGCGGACTTGCCGGGTATAGCGGAACTGCCCAGCATTCCAGGAGGATGCCTGCCGCCCAGCATGGAGAGCGGTGAGCGCGGTTTTGTTTCGAGACTATCACAGTGTAGAAGCTGGCCTAGTTGTCCCCCGCCCCCACTTCGCTCTATGAATTGTCACAGTGTAAGCTCCCCCTCCACTGTGAGCTGCCAGGTGGCGACAGGCCGGAGGGAGGAAGCATGCTGTGAGCTGCCAGGTGGCGACAGGCCAGAGGGAGGAAGCATGCTGTGAGCTGCCAGGTGGCGACAGTCCAGAGGGAGTAAG